>JAYMFT010031091.1:0-15993 GCA_038088735.1 Panulirus argus
GGATTTTCCCTCTAAGGCTCGGTCCTCTGTTCTTAACGCTACCTCGCTAACGCGGGAAAAGGCGAATATGTATGAAAGAAAAAAATATATATATATATATATATATACGTAAAACTTTTGATGCGTATTGCATCTACTGTATGGCAGCATAATTGTTGTGGAAGACACGTATCCTGTCATATGTGTACGAGTCTTAAGTCTTAGGCAAAAGTCTATTATAAGGCAGGTTGAAGAAAGTCGATAGAAAAAACTTGCATGAAGATGATCTATATATATATGTTCACTTTTCCAAACGAGTGAATTTTTATTTTTAATTCATTTTACATGGGTTGAGGACATGTAAGAGTGAACCGAGAGACTTGTGTACCTGAAACAGCGTATGGCACTGGGAAAAGAGTTGATGATAATGCATAGGTTACTAAGAATTATGTGCTGCATCAACGCTGATAATTTAATTCAGAGGCATGAGTGAAATAAACATTTGAAAATTGATAAAGATTAAACCAAATTGAATGGTGAAACGATATCCCTATATTGCAGTAAAATATAGCATTATTTCTATGGTATATTATATACTGTACTGTGGCCATCAAAATACAATCTTTGCAGTGAAGAGAATTGTTATTAATCTTGAAGATATGCTTATTCATAATTCTGTGCATTCTTGATTAATACACAAGCTACTTTCCTACTTATATGAAAAATGTGAATTATGAAACTGGAAAACTATAGCTATGGGGGTGGTTACTTATTAATTTCAACACTTTAAATCATGAGTAAATGTAAATAGTTTGCCAGGTTCTACAATCTCAGGATTAACTGTTTGTTTGTTTCCTATGGAATCATATCCCAAGAAAGAGCTCTATGAAAAAGTGGATTCAGAAGTGCTGTTAGTCTTCTGGATAAGCCAGCTGCCTGGACCCTATCTTCTCCATGACCTAGCCCACCCTCCCATAACTGCACTATTTACCACAGTTCTAACAATAGATCAAAGTATTTCAACTATTCCACATGAAAAGTGCAAAACTTAGAAATTTTCCCAGATGACAAGATCCAAACAAAAGCTTTGTTGTGCATTATTATGTATGCAAGAAAAGCAAAGTGGATGACTGGTTTCTTCCACACACATATATATACACTAAGAAGACCTCTCTGGAGTGCAAGTTTATGTAAAAGATTACAGAAGGTCTACCTTCCATCAGGCCAATCATGTACAAGGAAGGGGAAAGGGGAGTGTGATGTGGTCCTATAATGATATAATTTTTGGATATTAAGTCTGCTAATTCTCTGGAGTTTAGTAACTGTTAAGAGTGGAAAGATCTAATATGTCTAACCTTAATGGCCAAAGTGCTGTCAATCTCAGTAAACTAAAATATTAGAATATTACGGCAGATGTGGGTAGAGTGAGGAAGCATATCAAAAATTTACTATTAAGAAATGTAACCATGTAAGTAATAGATAAGATACATATGACTGAAAGGCAACACTGAAGCTTGATTTCATAAAATATTCTTTGGATAGATTCTATTCGTATGCCAACAAGCCATATTACTGTTATTCTTACTACTAAAATCTTTAATATTACAAGAACCAAGGCAATAAATAACAATAAAAGAAAGCAGATAGGCTAACAAGCAGTGACAATCAAGTTAAAAATACCAGTCACTGAAGATTTTAAATTTCCTCAGTTTTTTCCACTCTAATATTCATCAGAAATGGATTCAGAAAAGAGGACTCAATCCACAAGAAGATAACATGTGGAGAGACAAAGCATGAATCACCAGAGATCACTTATTTGGAGATGATGATTGAAATAATTAAAAAAACAGGATCAGAAGTTAACACAATTAAAGATGGAAATATAAAAACTGAGGAATCAAGTAAGATCATGAATGGTGTCATGATATGAGAGAACATGGGGATCTGATAATAATATAGTCATTGGGTTATGATTAATGATTCAGTGTAAATGAGGGGAATCAAAAGGTACATAAACAGAGAAAAGAGGGCAAATCTATTAAAAAGCAAATACGGTCAGACGGATCTCCTGAAGGTGTCTTAGAGCAGGGGTCCACAAACTTTATGAGCTACTTGGCCTCTGTATTAGCAAGAAATCAGTGATCAGCCACAAGTGCCACACATTGTTATTATATATGTCAAAAGCTACTTCAAAGGATTAAAATATGAAAAGAGCAATGAGAAAAGCAAATGATACTGTGCATTCAAATATGTACATAAAAACTAAACTAGCACAATGAGGCTGTTTAAAAAAGGCAACAAAACGTTTTTACAGTATCAAATAAGGTATATACAAGGGACAACAAAAACCAGGATAAGTTTACCACAGTACCGTAATAAGATTCTTTCAAAATCATTCACCCTTCTCCGAAGTTTTCCCTCTCACTTATCTCTGATCTCTGCTACTTGTTTGACCTAAATGCAATCAATCAAATCAAACTTGTCGAACAAATCAAACTTTTCAGGCTTGCTGCCTGCATGTCATGTATTTTGTGTCATTTAGAGAATGACACAAAATACATGACATGCAGGCAGCATGCCTGAAAAGTTTGATTCTCTAGGCCACATGTATAAAATTCATAGCAACATGAAGTCAAAAAAGTGAGGGTAGTGTACCCCTGTCTAAATAGTAATCACTTACACAGAGATATTATTACCCTAGAAAACATATTCACATTTATCTGATATCATATTACATTACTGGTAAATTTGCATACGACCAGAAACATATCAGTAGGGCCTGAACATTGAAAGTACTAACTGATGTTTTACCATCGAGATATGACCATCCGCAAGGATACATTAAGACAGTAACACATCCCATAACTGCTCACATCACAGACACAAAAAAGGTCCCTTTTGTAAACAATTCTTGGGTAAATGTAGAATGAAAATAATCATATGAATTCACTTCTACCCAAATGCAAACACATGACAAGGAATCTTGTTCACTCGAGGGTTGCCTCATTTATTCTTAGAACCCCACTGCGAGACCCTAAAATGGATCATCTCCATAGAGAGGAAGCATTTCTTGGCACGATAGAAAGTGGCCTCTCACCGATCAAAACAGCATAAAAACTTGGATTTTTAAATTGCTGTGTATTACTAGTTGATAAAGTGTAATGAAGAAAATTTCCAAGATTGGCACAGACCAGATACACCTAGGAAGATGATTTATGTTCAAAACCAGACAATACAAGCTGTCCAAGCTAACCTATTTACCAGTTCTCCAGTTCTGTCATGATAAATTGGCTGTTTGAAGCTGGAATTCTTCAAAGAACTCCTGCTACAATGGAAAAGTTAACAGCCAGAATACACTAGAAGATTAATGCTACAAAAGAGAAGTTAAAAGAGATAGATCATGATCATTAGCCTAGATTTTCTCAGAAATACTTGGATTTGGGGTCTGCAACTTTTACAAAACTAACTGGGCACTCTACTAGCAAGTAATCAGATGATCATCCGCAATTGCCACACGCCGTAATCAAACAACATATGTCAAAAACAACTTAAAAGGATTAAAAAGTGAAATGATCAATTAGAAAAGCACAATTATATTGTACATTCACATAAAGAGAACAAAAATTGAACTGGCACAATATGAGGCTGTTCAAAAAAAGGCTACAAAATTTTTTTTTCACTACCAAATAAAATAAATGGCCAATAAAAAGCAGGACATTTATCATAATACTGGAATACGATTCTTTCACAATCACTCGCCTTTCCCGCAAGTCTTTCCTTCTTGCTTATCTCAGTTTCTAGTGTACCTAAAGTGCAATTAATCAAAACAAACTTGTTCAACTTTTCAGCTTGCCAGCCACACAACATATTTTGTACATCATTCTCCTGACTGTACATATAAAATTCTAGGGTACATGCAGCTAAAACATGTAGGTTGCAGACCTCTGGTCTAAAGGATGTTCAGATAAAGGAAATGACTATAACATATACATAATCAAATGAAAATAGTGGGCAGGGAGGAACAGAAGAAGCAATTTCGATTACTTATAAACTAATGCTGAGCATAAGGACTGCTGGAGTGGAATAGACCTAGCATCATACAAACAAGAGGTACACAAGAAATTAAGAGACCATTGTAGAATGAATTATATGCACTATTAGGGGCAAAGTAATCAAGGAAGCTTATCACCAGGATGATGAAAGATTTTGATAAGTAAAGAGCATACAGGACCAATGCTTGTAAGCTAAAGGGAAGAGTTTAGAAAAAGTCAGAGACACAGAGGATGACAAATCTATACTGAAGGAACTAGATGAAAAATGAGTGTCATCAGCATTAAAAACGATAAACTGATGCAGGAGTATGACATATAAACCACTGATTAGTTTTGGTTTGGAAGGTTATACACCTGATGAAGAAGAAAGGGGAGAAAGAGAAGGAATGTACATTTAAAGATGACTGGAGGCTGCAGAACTGCCAGACAATTTTAGTGATAAAAGAAGGGAAAAGGCTTGGTGGTTATATACGAGATATTGTGGGATGACCATTAATGTTACGTATAACCGAGTCATCTAGCCAGGAGTTACTTAGGCAAGCTATGAAATCTAAAGATGGAATTTAGTGAGGTATTCATCAAAAGTGACATTAAATGAAGAGAGAGAAAAAAGCAAAGAATACAGCCAGAAGACAAAAAACTTGACAGCAAATGAGGCAAGAAGACGGATCAACCTCGCCAGCACTGCTGAGAGATCAGAAGTGTTATGAGATGGTATTGTCAGACCAAGAGTAATGTACACAAATGATAATGGATCAATGGTTAAAGGTAAATAGATGGAATCTGAGGACTGTAGAAGGGAAAGTGCACCTGATATTGGTGGAGTCATTCAAACAAAGCTTACTAAACAGATAAGAACTCACATGGTAATAATGATGGAAAGAGAAGGCAAAGAAGAGGGTTAGATTAGCCCTCTTATTAAGAGATTACCACATTTTCAGAAATCTGGAAGATGGCACAATCATACAATACAAAATGAGAAGAGTAAGTGTAGAAAGAAGTGCATAGTGGTGTCATTATATAATCCTTCAAAGAATTTTTAATGATTCAGAACTAATATACAATGATAGCAATGAAGAACAATCAGGATGGTAAATGAAGCAGTAAATCACAGATGCCTTAAAGGTGATAAACTGCCAATAGTGGGGGATTTCACTTTTATTATACAAAGAAAGACTGGGGGAATTTGGATTTTCATGGTGATAGGGAATCATGAAAAGTTTTTAGAGTGTATATAGGAAAATTTTCTATACCACCATGTCAGTGAAAACTCAAGATAAGAGGAACTGATGCATCATCAATGCTAGATCTCATCTTCACATGTAATACTGATATGGATACTGAAAATAACCGAAATGATACACCAGCAGGAAAAAGTGATCTTGTAATTTAAAATTTTGACAGTGTTCAGCGGGTGTTAAAAGAGCAGTGATGAAACAGGACCTAAGGAGGTGACAGAATTGTGTTTATTAAACAAACCTCAATAATTTCTATGGTAACATATAGTCACTGGAAAAAAAAAAAAAAAAAAAAAATTAGAAGAGGCCTTTCATGAATCAAACTTTATTTGCAAAACAAATCCTATTTACTTGGTTATAGTGGGGATATTGTATATACAGCAGCATGTTAAGAAGTCAGGGGGACATGACCTGCTACTTCGGTTATCCCAAGGTATAGAGAGAAGACGGAATCAACTTGTGCTGGCTGTCCTTTTGTTTAATGATATTTTCACTATTTCTGGCCTGGGTGATATTTCTTCTCTACCAATGACTAACCATGAGTCCCATAAAGTTGTCCTTGGAAGAAAAGGGTCATACTTGCAGAGCAGAGTTACCAACTGGACGCTGATTTTCTTCCTTCTAACATCATTTCTTTCTGGGTCCACTTAAGAAGACAAATAAGTGACTGATAACCTGGTAGGGTTGAGTTTTCAACATCTTTATGTCACTGGATTATAATTATCAGTCACAATGTTGGTTTTCTAGGTCAACCAGACCCAGCATTTAGGGGAGGGATGACATTAGAAAGAAGAAAAAATTGTCTGAATGGTGAAGTGAGCCAGATGACCCTGCTAGTATGTCTTGAAAGCTTACTTGTTGACATGCTTTTGCTTTCAAGTAAGAGTACAGGCCTTTTCTTCCTCGGTCAACTTTTAGGATCCATGTTTAGATACTAATACAAGGAAAATATTACCCTGAACAAAAAAATGTTATGAAACACTAGGACAGCAAGCAAAAGTTGCATTCCTCCACTCCCAGTACCCCAGTACTACAAGGTAACTAAGGCATGAAATCAAATCATCAGACTTCTAAGATTTTTCCACAAATTAAACATGAAGCATAAAAGCCTTACTTCAACAGTAATTTTTTTTTTCTTTTTTTTAAAGCCAGGAACCAGGGCATAGTGTTGATAAGTGAAATTTACAGTGAATGAGTAGGAACATGGGTACCTCTAACCTCAAATACAGAGGAAAGGTTAAGAAAGATGGAAGAACAGTTTTACAAAAGATAACAAACGGCAAAGAAGCCATCATTTGTATGGTAAATGAGAGTACGGAACAAGTATAACAGATTAAGAAAGGAGGAACAAAGAAACGTTGATAAGAATATTGTGGACATTGCAGGAGAAAATCTAAACTTTTTCCATAAATTCATCAGGAATAAATTATCAGTTACAGAGTACTTAATCAGGCAGAGGAATCCAAAGAGAAGAACTTTAGAGGATGATGTAAGGATATGTAAGGAACTGAGTAACACATTCAAAATTGTGGAAGACACTATAGTGATATGGAATAGGGACGAGGTTTTAGAAAGCACTGATGTATCTAGAAAAGACATCAACATAATACTAATGTGTCTTAACTCGTGCAAATCTCATGGTTCTGAAGGACATTCACCATATGTACTGAAGATACATGCAGATACTCGAGACAGATCTCTTGTAGTACTGTTCAGAATGTCACCGAAGAAAGGCATGGTGCTAAGGGAATGGAAGAGGGCAGATGTCATGCAGATCTATAAGAAAGTAGACCAGAAAAAAATGGCACTGGACTAAAAACCAGTCTCCATGACAAGTGTGGTCTTTAAGGTTCCAGCAAAGATTATCAGAAAGATATAATGGAGTCATGATAAATGAACCTCGTAGATTTCTGTGAGAAAGTGAGCTTCGTCGTAGACAAAAGGGAAGGCTGGGTGGACTGTCTGTCCCTGGACTAACAGAAAACATTAGACACTACTGCACTGGAGTCTGGTTATGAAGTTGAATCACTAGGAATGAATAAGATGGAAACTCCTTCAATGGACAGAGGATTGCTTTAGTGGAAGGGAACAAATAGCAAATTAATTAACTTCCAGGCCCCCATTCCCCAGCTAAGTGAAAACCCACTTTCAAAGAACTTTGCATATACCTACTTCACAACCTCATCCATAGCCATCCATACCTCGTTAAAAAATCTGTCTCCCTATCATCTGAAACATTCAACCGTCCTTCACAATATTCACTCCATCTCCACTTAACCTTTTCTTTGCCGATTACCACTTTCCCACCTGCTTCACAAATGCTTCCATTTGTTCAACTGTTCTTAGTATGCTATTCACCTTCTTCCAAAGCATTTTCTTACTCTCCCTGAAGTTTGCCAAAATTCTCTCATTCCTCCCTTTTTTTTTTTCTTACCCCTGTAATCTTTTCTTGACCTTCAGCTGCTTCCTCTCAAATTTTCCAATCATTTGCACTCTTTCCAGGCAGATAATGCCCATAAACCATCCTTTTCTCTTTCACTGACTACTAAACTTTCTTATCCCACTACTCGCTATCCTTTGAAACATGCCCACATTCCACATGCAACAAAATTCTCCTACAGATGTAAGCACTGCTTCCCCTAATACCTTCCATTCCTTTGTCCACTCCCCTTTTGCCATTATTCACCCTCTCTCTCTTAGTATTTCTTTGCACAAGCCTTTTTTACAAGCTCACTCACGCACACCACCTTCTTCCCACTGATATAATTTCTTTTTCGAAAGCCACTATTAACTTTAATCTTAGCCTTCCCACAAAGTGATCAGACATCCCACCAGCTGCCCCTTTCACCACATTTGTAACCATAAGGGTCATTTAAATATGTGTATCAATTAACACACAATTCAGTTATTCTCTCTCACCATTAAACCCTGTCACCCTCATGTAATCGTACAGTTAATTTAAAAGTGAATGCTGAAGCCCAATATTCAGAAACTAGTCTTGAATGTTTAAACTTATAGTTATAAGCCCCAGCCATTGGCAGTGTCTATGGGCAAGGATCTGTACCACACAAACCAAGTGTTTCAGATTTTAATGGCCAATGCTACGTCTGAGAAGGTATCTAGTAGTGCAAGTCACATTAGTCCTTTGTCAAGGATGGCAATATCAAATGAAGGCTCTTGAAGGGCAAAGGTAAGGGAGATCAGCACCTTGTTCGTGTGTTGTAACATATTTCCCTTTCCCCATACCAAAAGGCAGTTTCACCTCAATTGGTAAAACATCTCACCAGTTATCCATTATCTAGAAAAAAAATGACTAGTCTTTTTATTCAAATTTTTCACTTCTATTAACAAGTGGAACTAACAGAGCACTATGGGAGAAAAATACCAGGGTAGATTGCAAGGGGTTCGTGTCACAGAAGGAAAAAAGGAATATTGTTTAATAATAGTTCAGTTTCTCTTGGTAAATCTAACATTTTCTACTTTACAAATTTTTTTCATTTCATGAAAATACTTTATCCTGTTATGGCAAATTATTATATTTCAATGATGACTACAGTTATTGCTTATGAAAAAGCACAGGCATACATGTAATACTTCAGCAGGTAATCATTTAATTCCAATATATGTATTGGACTGATTAAAAAGATGTAGTTTTAAAAGCAGTAACATAGTTTGGCTAAAAGAATAACAGATGAAGCCTCAAAATTATACAATTTTTGTGGTGCTCTGCATGGGCTTCATTTGTTTAATTTAAATGCAATGAAAAAGGAACAAATACCTGGCAAATTATCAACCCTAAGTATAATCAGCAGTTAGCTCTATGAGTGTGTTAAGCAAAGGCACACTGTCTTTTAAGAACACTGGACAAGAAGTATGTATTAATTTTCTTCAGGCTTTAGAGTTGGATCATGCAAAACAGTGGACATGAGATATGTATTAATTTTCTTCAGGCTTTTGAGTTGGAAGATCTCTTGAAACTGTATGTATTTTATGAGCTTTATTGTGGAGTACTACGGAGTCTCATTATACAAGCGAAAATACACAGAAAAGATAGTTTTAGTATTATTCAAAGTTTATGACAGCCTACTTTTCAGTCTAGCTGGCTTAGGTGGAAACCGGTGAGATTTGTATTTACTGAACATGTTATTGTTAGTTTGAGTGAATTCTTATCTTGTCTCAAGGGATAGTGCTTTTCACCGACACCTGGATAATCTCGAGCCTAATCATTTTTTATCAGTCACAAAATTTATGATTAATGCTGATTTATGTGTTTACAACCTTACTGTAAATCCAAATTTTTTTCAGTTTAGTGTAATTTGATTTTAGGAATAATTTCTTTTGGATGAATGCTATTAATGGTCTTCAGTAAGAGAATCAAAATTTAGGTGTAACTTTTGTTATACACAATTATTCTGGAATTTTCTTTTTATCATTGGTTTTACAGATGCAAAGGTTATTTACAATATGGTGTTGTGTTAAATAAAGTGTAAATTGAAGGTTAGGTATTTTATGTAAGTTAATGTAATTTTTTAAATAATTTTATATTTCTTTTACATACTTAAGGCATGTTAGTGATTCTGATAATTTCACAGCATGGATGGAGATATAACTGTATACAAATCCATTTTACCAAGGAATAGTGTACATGTAGTATTTCCACCCTTTTTAGTATCCTGTAATATAAGAGAACCCATGCATACTTTCACAGTTTTATTATCAGAGGAACTTGAAGCTTGCGAGTTACCAATAGTAAGAATCCACAGAGGGTGGATACATAGGTCAAATAGCTGTAAAATGAAGAAAATTAAATTGTGTATTTATACCAATAACTGCATCTATAAGTTACCAATAGTGAGAATCCACAGAGATGGAATATAATAGGTCACAAAGAATATATCATAAAAAAGAAAAATAGTTCTTAACTAACTTTTGTGTTCATGCTAATAACTACAAAATGGATGAAAAGATGTTTGAAATAAAATGCATTCATCAACCTTGAAATGTTCACAAATCATGCTGTTTCATACTCTGTGTATGGTATGGGATGTAGCCTACATGTCATAGGGTATCAATATGTCAAAAAGGGCTTTTAAAAATGGTAGTGACAGAAATCTTGTACTTTGCTATTCCCATAAGTACAAATTGGGTATAGCTATATGAATACTGAGTATCCAATGGCTGGAACCCTGGGGTGCCAAGACTTGATCAAAAAAAATGGATCTCATTATTTTCGGAAGACTTTAAAACAATCTTGTCTTGTAGATTAAAGATACCGTAAAACTATCCAATGTAATTTATAGGATACATCCTACAAATATATGTATGTACAAACATACACACAGTCTCAATCAATAAAGACTGAAAGAAACTGTTTAAAATGTGCTCAAATCCTGAAAACTCGATTAGGAAAATTCTTTGATTTCTTTTGAAAACTCAAAATTATTATTTTTATTAGTCAATGGATCATGAGTTTGTATTTAGGCTATTAATAGTGGGAATACTATATTGAGCATTTCCCTGAATACTGGGCTCTATTTACGTACATTCCACTATGTTCCATCCCTTGGTGGGAAATATTTGTAGCCCAATATCTCACAAAATGAACTGGTCCACATATATTGTCAAAACTATACTATGTTATTTGGTACTAAATTGACTTTCACCCAAATGGCTATTTTTCAGGGAAGTGATGTTGAATGAAAATATTGTTCAAATTGGTAAATGTGATTTTCATTACTCATAAGTACAGAGTATAACATTGAGCAACATTTCAAACTTTTTGTTAAAATTCTTATGAACTCTGCTGCATCATCTTCAGTCTTACACTGTGCTATCATGAAAATTCAGTAAAATTAAATTTTTTTGTTCATATCTAAATGTCTTCCTTGCTTTGGGGAGATAGCATCAAGAACAAATGAACAGTGCCCTCATTTGCATGCACATGTCACGTATAATGTACTAGCACCAGAGATTACCATACACATCCAAGGGTTACTGTATCCTTCTATCTCCTTCTTGGTCTCCTCAACTTCCAGACTTATAATAAATAGATCCTCTTTGTCAATCCATCTTTTCTCATCTCTTTCTAGTTTGCCACTAATCAGACTCACTACCCTACCTTTCTCTGACAGTCATTCCAATTCCAAAGCATGAAATGAGTACAACTTGATAAGAAAGGGGGAGTACAGAAACTTTAAAAAGAATATTACGGAAATCACAGATGTCCATGTATTCAAAAAAGTAAACTTACAAGTGAAGAGCAGCTAATTAGGGTAAGGGATTCAGAGGGAATAGTTAAAGATAATGATGTAAAGGCATATGGGAAGCTGAGAGATAAATTCAAAATTGCTTTCATGGAAAGATACTGCAGCTCCACAACACGAGAGATATAGAATAAGGAAGAGGCCTTGGAAGGCTCTGAAATTACTAGAAATGGCAAACTGACTACTTTTCCGTATATAAGGTCAACTGCAGTGATGAAAGTTGTCCATATATGTAGAAGTGTGTAGACATGTGTGACAGGCTGCCTGAAATGTCCAAGGGTTGGGGTTCAGGGCAACTGTTGTACCTATCTTTTAAGTAAGGAGACCAGGAAGTTTCATTAATTTGTAGGCCAGTATCTCTGACAAATGTCATTTGTTAAACACTAGATATGATCATCAGAAAGCAGATGGATGACTACCTGTAAAGGAGAAAGTCAGGGTTCCTGAGAGAAATTTTATCAGGGGGTACAAAGTTTCTTCTGGGCCCCCCTTCCCTTCTCTATTAGTCGTCCTGTTTTTATCCACTACGGTTTTATAGCATAAGCTGTAAGGCCAAAAAGGGTATGAAAAATGAAAGAGGAGTGGAATGGAGCACTCCAGTGATTTTCTGCATCTTCTGAGATCCCAGGAAATTCCCAGGCCCCCTTTTGGACTCCAGGGCCTGGGTATGATTTACCCCCTGCATCTCCCTCTCAGAGGCCCTGGAGAAAGTACTTCAGTAAGAGAACACAGATTCAGGGAAAGGTCATGCATGACAAGCTTCTTAAACTTCTAGGACAGAGAGCTTCATTTTAGGCAATACAGAATGATGTGTGCACTGTGTTCATTTGGACTGCCAGAAAGCATATGAATGTACCACACAGGAGGCTGATAGAGAGGTTGGATATTCTAGCAGGAAAAAGTGGGTGAATTTTTCAATGGACAGAAAATTAAGCAAGACGACTCTAAGAAAATAGAATAATCAAAATGATGAAACAATGTGGACAATATAGTTGATTAGGTTATATGACAAATGGTTCAAGAGATGGGGCACCACGAATGTAGAACTCCCTCTCCAAACTGTACAACTGGGTAATTACACAAGCACACTATCAGGAGTACGACTTAAAACTTGGCATAAATACTTCTAGAACGGAGAAATACTCATATAATAACTTTTATCCCTGAAACAACAGCTGAAAGAAAAGGAACTAGTTCTAAGTCAATCATATATATATATATATATATAGAGAGAGAGAGAGAGAGAGAGAGAGAAGGTAATCAATGTGAACTCGTCCAGAAAGGGAAGATACTTAGCGGAAATTTCAAAGAATGTGTTTAATGCCCATGAAGACATACAATAATTGATGCCGCCTCCTAGGAAACACAGGCTTGTCCTGCACGCCACTGAACACAGAAAACGGAACAGGTATTACATACAAATATTATTGCATTTGAAAGAATATCAAAATGAAGAATTCACACAAATAGCACGCCATACCTAAATATGAAAATCGCAGACATGTATAAAATACACTGAATATGACTGGGAAAAAAAGAGGAGAGCCCACACGAAGAATTATAACTATGTTAAACGCTCTAAACTCAAAACAACAGAACAGTATCCAATATAAATACATTCTTTTTTTTTCTAGTAGGAATTTACATTCTTTGCATGTCAGAAGAGATTTACGTGCAGACATACAAACAACATGACCGCCCTTCCTGATTGATGGCCGCGCCCTAGGGAATACTTCAGGAGTCTTCCTGAAGAAGGAGATTCTTCGGCAGGGAGGTAGAGGGGTCAGGGCCGGCCCTTCCTATACATCCTGTACCCTTAAAATGTAAGGTCCAAGCAGCTTAACTACCCCACCCCTCATTCCCCTAGTTCTGACCTAAGCTTATATGGAAGCCTTTACAAAGCAAGAAATGCTGTCCCAGACACCCTAAATCTTCAAATATTTTTCCGGGGGTATACTCTGAGGCTCCCTTGAGCTTGCGAATTTGGGGGGGGGAGGGAGTTTGGAGGGTTGAAGCCCCGTTACAGACCCAGCTTTGGCCCCCCCCCAAAAAAAAATAAATAAATAAAAAAAAAGGCTGGGGCAGGCCTTGGGCAATGTACATCACAAACGGCAAAATCTAACACCGAAATAGCTCAATACGAAGGTATAGGAAACCTTGATTTACATCACAAACATATCCTCTGGCATCTCGCGTGACGGAGGGCACAATCAGGGCTGCATCAGGGAGGACCAATCATCATCCCTCATGCAAATGACTCCCAAAATGAAAAAAAAAAAAGCTCATTGACGAAGCCAACGCGTTTATACAATGGCTCTCATTAGCATACGCTCCATATTCTATGACATCAGTTAGCAAGGCAATCTGGAAAAACCCCCTCGTGCCCTCTCTAAATATATACACCACAAAGCTGTGAAATAAAGACACTGCTACGTTTCCGTACGTCCGTAAACATTGTAAATATTTATATATTTTCCTTTATAATCTTTATTTTGTCAGCCTCAGCCAGGCAGCGACAGTAACAAACGAATAACAGCCTCATTTGCATACACCCTTCCTCTAGCTATCACGTATAATGCATTGAAACCAAAAGTCAAAAATGTTTATCACATTTTCCTTGATATCAGAAAACTGGAGACTGGAGATTTTCTCGATGGCATTCTTTAATATCGTGGTATCAAATGTGTACATTTTTATTGCCCTGATTTTTGAAATATCAAATGCCTGGTGTTATATATAAAACACGAAGTATATGCAAACCATTTCCTTCCATTAAACGAAGCAGATTTGCATTCGCTCTTTGACCCAACGAGCCCAACGATGCGACCCACGTTTATGATGAGTTGACCTCTGACCTTGTCCTTAAAAGATGGGTCAAAAGGTCGGTCCAACTCACCACCCAAGGGGGTCGTTCTGACGTGCTCAAGAAGGGTCGTCCAATGGCGCTGAGCGAGTACGCAAACATTAAGCCGTAAAATTCACACATAACATACAAAACGTAAATACGGACATTCCACTTCCAGGCCTGAAGCCTATCCCTACCACTGGAAACATGAATTAGACCACCGTCAACAACAAGAACTTTTTACCTTACTGACGCAAGTGTAAACACAAAACCAAAAAAACCCTCTCTCAAATCTCTCATACACAAATATACAGACAACCAACAGACCAGTAAAGCAATACTAGTCCGTCTGTGCAGTAAACTACAGACACACACACGGGCCAACTACGTTCGCAGATAAACAATAATTAAATGCAACCACGTCCGACATTTTCCTCTCTGACTGAACCCATCTGAACTCTAAACAAAGACTGCAGTGACCCACTACCTAGTTACACGTCACACCAATGGATGGCAGAGTAATATGGCAGAACAGAAATGTTACCAATAGGCTAAAAATGACGGTGTTGCTCGATGCTCCGATGGCGAACCATTCCATATCTACAGATTACTTTTCGTTTATTTCATCTATGATTACCCCAGGATTAATTTCAGGGAAAGAGTCCCGGTGTGACCCATTTATTAAATCTATAATTACCCCAGGATTAATTTCAGGGAAAGAGTCCCGGTGTGACCCATTTATTAAATCTATAATTACCCCAGGATCAATTTCCGGGAAAGAATCCCGGTGGGACAGGCGGCCTCTTTCCAAAGGCTCCTGAGAGCCCTGGGCTGCGCTGTTTCCAGTAGCAGGGAGAGTGGACTCCTTTGGAGGGCTAAGGTCCTTTGACGAGACTGCACTCTCAACGATACAACCTCGCTATAGTGACTTTTCACAAATGCAGTGTAACCTCTTGCGAATATGTGTATGTGTGTGTGTGTGTGTGTGTGATAGATAGATAGATAGATAGATAGAGAGAGAGAGAGAGAGAGAGAGAGAGAGAGAGATAATGTACGGGTTGGTGAGTCAGTTTCATGCTCGGCGGGTGAGCTCCGGACATATTGACTTTTCCCGTTCCTGTTATTCAGCCGTACAATGCAATATACGTTCTGGGCAATATTTTGGCTTATTTTCTCCCTCTCTATTTTCTTTTGACTCAAGTGGGAACCAGCGTCAGGAACAGCAGAACAACGGCCTCGCTTTGCACACATCCACTACCCGCCTGTCGCTTACAATGCACAGAAAAACTCATATAGCCTAACTTCCACTTTCCAAGTAGTCGCACGTTCTGATCCATGGTCTTCTCAGCGCGTCGCCCCTCGTATACCACATTTTGATCTGCTTTATCCTATCAGCTCCAAATGTATGGGAAATCATATCTCGTCATACTGCCTACAGATGTTCATTTTTTTTTTTTGTTCATTTTTGGCTACATCTTCTCTATTTCGTCCGACTGCTTACTCACTAAATACCTAATTCGTCCGGTTTTTCCTCTGTCAATTAACCGATCCCTGAAAGAGAGAGAGAGAGAGAGAGAGAGAGAGAGAGAGAGAGAGAGAGAGTGGGGGGGGAGGCG
>JAYMFT010031102.1:0-15993 GCA_038088735.1 Panulirus argus
TATATATATATATATATATATATATATATATATATATATATATATATATATATATATATATATATACAGGTGTTACCAAAGTCTTCCTCTATGAGGTTATTTCGCAATAGGAAAGTCACCGAAGGCGAGATTGTATCACCGGGAGTGCAGTCTTGTTATAGAGGTACTTACTCCAGAGAAGTTCACATTTCCCTGCTACTGGAAGTAGCATAACCTTGAGCTATAAGAGCTTCTGGAAAGAAGTACTGAGTAGCACTAAAGACTCTTTCCTAGAGAGAAGTCCTGGGATGATTATAACAGATTCCAGGAGAAAATGATCGTACCACGGCAGGTGTGAGTTAATGGAGGCTAGCGAGTGGGTGAGGAATGGGAAGTGTTCAGTGAAGCAGTGCTGGCACGTGCGAGAGGAGTCTGTGTAGCATGCGAAAGGTGGGAGGTGGGCAGGTGAGGAAGGGTATCACTGGTGGGATGACGCAGTAAGTTGCCAGTGAAAGAGATAAAGCGAGGTGTATGATTTAAAGGGGCGTGCTGAAATGGTTTGTACATACGGAGAGGATGAGCGAGGAGAGGTTGACAAAAAGAATAGAAGTATCAGAAGTGGCGGACAAGGAGAAAAGGGAAACCAAACTGGACATGGGAAGATGGAGGTACGTAACTGGATCGATGTGGTATACAAGTTGGGACGTGCAGTCATTAGACTAAACCAGGTAGTATGATTATAGGCGGCAACCGGAAACCAGTGACAGGTCCGTATGGCTGGTTGTGGAAAGGGGAATACGGTTTCGGTGCATTGCAAATAACAGCTCGAGTGGTTGTGATCGAATAAGGCCACTCCTTCGTCTGTTTCAGGTTCTACCTCGTTAACGAGGGAAGTAGCGAGCAAGAATAAAATAAAGAGTCTATTTATATCTAATATATTTGATCGCTGTTTCCCGCGTCAGCGAGGAAGCGCCAGGAAACAGACGAAGAAAGTCCCAACCCCCCACATACACACATATATACATATATGCACACATATGCACAGTACATATATATACATATCAACATACACATATATACATACATACACATACACATTTACATGTATTCCCTGCATGTCAAGGAAGATGACTAAGAGGGGTGGGAATGGGTGGCTGGAAATCCTCCCTTCCTGTATTGCTTTCCTAAAGAAGGAACAGGGCAAGGGGCCAAGTGAGGAATTTTTCCTTAAGTCTTTGTCATCTGTTCTTGATGCTAACTTGCTCATGCAGGAAATGGTGAGCATGTATAGAAATATTCATATATATATATATATATATATATATATATATATATATATATTTTACTTTTTCTTCCCATAACCCTGGGGATGGGGAGAAGGAATACTGTCCTCATATTCCCTACGTGTCGTAAAAGGCAAGTACGTCAGGTGGGAGTGTGTGGCTGGATATCCTCCCTTCCTGCATTACTTTTCAAAAGAAAGAACAGAGCAAGGATCCAATTGAGGATTTTTCCCTCCAAGGCTCTGTTATGTATTGTTGGCACTATGCCGCTCATGCAGGAAATGGTACCCACATATGAAAAAAGAAATGACCCTGAAACAAGTTTTTTCCAGTGCAGTAAATTTTTTTTCTTTTCTTAAAAGAATGATTATATAGATATATATATGAATTTAGGAGTATATGCTTTGATTTAGATGGAATCATCATTCAGTGTGCCATATTTATTGATAAACAGTAAATTTCAAATGAGGAAAACATGTCTTTACATATTAATATTGAAATTTGGTCTTTTTACTCTCAGAAAAATTATAGGTGCAGTTTATTATTATTTAGGATGAAGAATGTCAGCTGAAATATTGAACAAAACAATTTAATGCTTTCCACGTTGGATCTGACTTTCGTTCCTTTCACATTTCTGTGCACAACCTACTTTCAATATTTTAAAACCTACACGATTTAAAAGTGTGCCAGTGGGATTTCTATGGTTACATGAATTGTCAAGGGCCATGGTACATTCACCCATATAAGAAAAACAATCTCAGTCATGATATGCCAACTATGATGACTACACGTTATGCTGTCACTTAGGTTTTACAGTTCATTTACACCTGCATGACTTAAGCCATCTAATTGTTGTGGTAGATCAGTAAATTGTATATACTGTATTGGGAGAGTAATATACACCTGCTGAGAACATATTTACTGCATAAATGCCTCTACGACTGGAAAATGGTGATATACTAAGTTGATGACAGTTTGTCTTTTTCATAGTATTATAATTCATTCAGTGTGCTTTACAGTTTTGTTAATACTGGGTACTGAACATTTCTGAGGAAATTGGTAAAGCGTTCAAGAAAAAACTGAAAACAAGTACAAATAAAAGATGGATGAAATGTGACACAAGACAGAAGCTGGAGAGGTTACTGGACTTTTGAGTAGTATTTCAGGTGAAAAAAGAAGTGCTTAGTGCTAATATGGTATGCAATTTGAGAGGCAAGCTAACTGCCAGATCTCTGAATAATTACAGAAGTACTCAAAGAAATTTTAAGCCTGACAAAAAATGGAGTCAAACATTTGAAAAGGAAGGTCATAGGGAAGGTGGAGGGCCTCATTGAGCAATAAGTATGGAACAGGTTCTCAATTGAGATATTGGTGAAAATGTGCAGAGAGAACTATGATTCTGAATGGGCCATGCTGTTATATTGTATCAGATGACCAAAGATACAGATATATTTATGTATCTATAACATCATATGAATGTTTCCTTGTGTTACCCAAAACTTTTCTAAAGACTCCTACAGCCCAAGCCTGCACTCCTTCCCATGGGAGGGAAATGTAGACTCCTTTGGAGGGAGAAGTTCTTTGATGAGACTGGACTCCCAGTGATACAACTTCACCAAAGGTGGCTTTTCACAAGCAGTGTAACCTTGAGCAGGCAGTTTGGTTACACCTACAGATATAGACAGATGAAACTGTTATTAATCAAAGTAGTCTTTTTATGCTACCTAAATTTGTGTTGTTTCTTGATATTCAAATTGGCATTCTCCATGGAAAAAGAAAGGGTCATCATGTAGCGACGGACCCTTGAGAGATCCAGGTTACCTAATAGCAGAAACCATGATACTGCTACCAGTTGCATGGCACATAACCAATGGAAACTTTTCTTTCCCCTTACATGATATACATAGCTCTTATAATCATGGAAAACTCGTACTATTATGCACTTGGTTAAGGAGATTTAAACTTTAAATTTCTTAATTTTACAGGATGGTGTTATGTTAATGAGCTCAGAGCATGCAGAAGGACTTATTTCCCGATTTGGCCCTGATGCAGAAAAGGAGAATCATCATCTCATTCCTATCGAGTTTGGTACCTTAAATCAACTTCGAAATCTTGTACACCTTGTTTCTACTGGGGAGGTAAGAAAAAGAGTAGCTAAGCATTGTTTATGATTAAAATAATTCAGTGAATCAAGGAAAAACACCTTGCGTGTGTCATTCACAAATAACAACCTTACATATCAAACATGTTTGTACAGACACACACATTAGAAGCTCAGCCCACCATTGTCATAGGTGCAATTTCAGCCAATAGCTGACCTATTATCCGTTTTGGGTTTGGTCAGTAAATGGGTACTTGGCTTAAACTAAGGTACCTTAACTTACTTTCATGCCCCACAAGTCTCTTCTATCTGTATTAGACTCCTGCAGCACTTAGGAAGCTGGCCACATAACCAGTCTGGACCATGGGTCATAAAGTGTTGTGATGTGTGTTATCTATGTGGAGAAAGTGTAGGGCAATTGAGTAGTAAGTAATTAGTGTCTTCTCTCTGATAGCTGCATTGTGGGCATGAGGGGTCTTAGGATATGTTGAAATGGCATTAGTAGTGTTGTAGTGACTAGTAATGTCCAGAGAATAAGCAAGTGAGTGCTAGTGCTATTACAAAGACCTGACAGGAGACTGTACTGGGAGAATGCTTTTTCTTTTTTTTTTTTTTGTGTGTGTGTAGGTGACTGTTCTGAAGGTTGTTTTTTTGATTTGTAGCTTTGTTATACACATGATTTTGGTAGGGTGGACAATCAAGTCAGCTGAAATGTAGTTTTGGATGTTGTAGCTGAATCAGTTTGAGAGAATATGAAGGGATTCTTTTTTCTTGTCTTAATATGGTGCCAGTAAGTGTTCTGAAGGGATTTAATTTATTTATCGCCTTTGTGTTGATGTTTGTGGTGCAAGGAGTGAATGTCATGTGTGTGCCATTTTTGATGCTCAAGATGGTTAGAGTTTTTCTGAGTGGAAGTGGTTGACCATTAAGGGTGACAGTAGGGTGCAGGTTGATTCAAGTCTGCCTAGGTTAAAAATATGGTGATAGATTTCTTTGGTGATGAAGTTATACTGTTATACGTGATGTAGTGTTGGATGTCTGTTGCTTGGGTAGTGCTGGTGTTCTGTGCTGTGATTGTGAGACCATCTGCATATGAGAGGACTTTCCCATTGTGGTCTACAGAAGCCATTTGAAAGTCATGTCGAAAGAAACTGAAGACAGTTGGTGAAACAAGTATATATGTGCCACCAAGCCAGAGTCACCTACAAAGGCCACACATCTAAAGCTCTCAAGCTCTGCAATGGAGATCTCCAGCCCTCATCAACCTCTTTGTACATGACCTCTCTCCACCCCTCCCACAATCCACAGAGTAAATGTACTCTCATGTGCAGATAAGCTCACAGTTACAAATTATATGAACCCAATACACAAGTAACAATAACCATGCAGCACTACATTATACAATTAGAATAAAACAGAGTCTGCATCCATACAGAAACCCACTGTCACTCTCTCACCAACCTTACAGATATGAATCCAACCTCTGCCCTTACACCACCTTGAAAAGTCAACTCAAACAGAGCACTCATGACACTCACTGGCTGCAAAGCAACCACAGATATTCAAACAACTGTACAATGAAGCACAAATGCTTCCAATACAATGTTACCTAAACACACTTAACACCCAATTCTATGTAAGAGCACTGACTTTCTCCTATCCAACTACTTCATAACCACAAACCAAAATTCATGCAAGAATAAAACAATCACCACAGCTTCACTCTTCAGTCATCTATACACACAGATCTTCCCCCCTTACTCCCCCCAAAACACCACATTGACACACCACTAAAATGATATGGCAAACATGAAACAGCCATTTCCCAATCTAATCTTGAACTTGATTCCATCAAACATATACCCATATAACACTACACTCCCGAGTGACACAATTCACACTTTCATAATAAATTCTAGACACAATTAATCTCTTCAACATTGCAAGAATTGATTCAACAAACCATGGGAACTCCTATGCCCAAGATACAACTTCCATGCTGAAGACACTGAACACCTACTCCTCAGCTGTTGTTGATTTACCATGCTAAGACAATCACACATCACCATGCTTCTTAAACTTTGGCCCCAGCTGGTGGATATAGCTTACTTTCCGAGCCCTGCAGGAGCCCCGTAAAAGGGATCATGGAGTTGCAAACTTCAAGAGATTTATATGGGTGGTATGAATAAATGGGGAAAATGGCAAGTTACTAAATGCAAATGAGTGTTTACTGGTAATGTGAATAGGAAGGGAATAAGGGTGAGCGGTTCCCGGTGAAGATGGGTTTGCATCAAGGATGTGTGATGTCACTATGGTTGTTTAATCTGTTTATTAATGGGGTGGTGAGGGCTGTAAATGCAAGGGTCTTTGAGCAAAGGACAGGTCTATGTATTTTAAAGGTGGGCATGAGATGTGAGTCAGTTTCTGTTTGCAAATGACATGGCTCAGGTGACACTCCAACAAGAAGCTCTGGGAGCTGGTAAAAGGGTTAGAGAAAATGAGTGAAAGGAAATTTGAGAGTAAATGTGAACAAAAGTTATGAGATGCAGCAAAGAAAAGTGAGATGATGACTTGGGTGGAAGTTTAAATGGGGAGGACTTGAAGGTAGTGGGGTGCATTAAGTACCTGGAAGGAGATATGAGTACATGGAAGCATGTGGGTTGCAGAGTGGCTAAAGACTTGAGTGCATTAAGAAATATTTAGAGAAAGGTCATCATATTGGTAGAGTAAAGATGTGTATATTTGAGGGTACATTAATCCCAACAATACTGGATGGATGAGTCTAGGGTCAACTGTATGGATGAGAGTCTAGGGTCAAAGAAAAGTGGACAGACTGTTGGAAATCAAATATGAAATAAATTTGAGGTGAAAGGCAAGTCTAATTAAGAGGTCTGGCCAGGGTTAGCTGAAATAGTTTGAACGCAAGGAGATAAGCAAAAAAGAAATGCCTTAGAGCACTTCTTTTCCAGAAGTGGAGGGAGCAAGGGGTAGGAGAAGAACTAGGAGATGGAAGGATTTAGTATAGAAGGCTTTGTGATAATGATGTCTGCACATTGAGGAGGAGGAGAAGCATGCATGGGATAAGTAAATTGCATGAACATGGTATATAGGAATGCAACAAACTGACAATGGGATGAAGCAGGCATGTAAATCAGTTAAAAGAAATATGGGGTGGTCTGTGAGTAATGGCTGCACACCCTTGTTCATAACAGGATGGTTGCAATACCCATGTTTCTGCCCCCTCTATCAGCCCTCACATTCTTAAAGAGATTCGACACACAACAGGTAATGACACAGAAAAGGGTATCCAGACATGTTTACCTTCGTGTAAAAATAGCTTTACGGAGTTTCTAAAAAAAACGTTAGTTAAGTAAAACACATCTTTTTATACATTGCAGATTGAACCTCCTCCACATACTATATTCTCAGCTGACCGAGCCAGTGAGGCCTTAGCTAAGATTGGTCGTGGCCTCATCCAAGGAAGGGCAATCCTGGAATTCCCTGAAGATGATGAGGATACTGAAGAGTAAATTTGTCCATGAGGACTTTGAAAAAAATTAAGGATGCATGAGGATAACTTACAAAGAACTTTCAACTGATAGTGACCTCTCAGAGACTTTTCCTTATGGAACTAACCTCCTGAAAAGGAGGTATTTTGTAAATTCTATCAGATCAAGCCACAGCATCTAGTTAAGAGGTACTGTAGCTGGTATGAATATTCATGTGCATTTCACTTTACTTGAATTTTATGATACTGGCATAAGTACATCAGTAAGAGAAGTCACATTGCTGAAGACTTCCTGATCCTAATGATGGTGGTGGCTCATGTTTATGAACAATGTTCTGCTAAAGGAGAAATCGTTTAGTGTATTAGAGAAACAGTGACTATGTTTTACAGAACAATGGGTTAACTGTGCTTATAGTATTTGATTTTCACTTGGTTTTGCTTCAGAAAAGAGGTACATCATTACAAAGTGAAAAAACTATAAAGTAAAAAAGAGTATGGAAAACATGAGATATTAAATGCTGCATTGCTATAATTGTTTCATTATGGCTTATGTGCTCACATAATTTGTTCTTCCTCTATCAGTTGTTGCAGCAATCATTAATACTACTTGTAATTCATAAATGATATATCAAAATTATACATTAGATTTTCTGTAAACAACTTAAATTTGATGACTTTTAAAAGAACATATACACCCCTCTTCAGTGATGACAGCAAACGAGATTTGTCACTTTTGTTCTTTTGTAAGAATAATCATTGTAAATACTGAGTTTAAGTGGGTCAGAACAATCATTTCTGACTTGTAAGTGGTTTTTCTTTGCTGAAAGATTGACCACAAATAATATTATCTTACAAGGCTGTGATAAAGAGGCACTTGTATTCACTGTAAGAATGCACACGATGATCACCTGCATGTCTGTTACCCCTGTCTACCTTTGCTGGAAATAGCCTGGTTGTAACATTTTCTGAACTTCTGATATGACAAGCAAGAGGGGTTGAGTAATAGAAAAAACATTGTAGGTCTAGAATTCAGTTACTTTTTCATACAACATTCTGGTAACAACAAAAGTGGTCTGGTTGTGCCAATATTCTCAGTAAATTTGATTAAATAATAATCCTCAGGTACAAGGCACTTGTATAGATGCTAATAGTAAATATAAGTGATTTTTTATTACTTGAAAAATAAAATCTATATATATTGCCATTAATCCATCATCTCTTACACAGATACATTTCTGAGCCGTACTTGCTGAACATAAGTGAATACTTGATTTGTAAACTTCCAGAACTGTGTATTCTTATAGATATAAGCAAATTGTTTTTTTTGTATTGTACATCAAAATGATGTTGGCATTGATCAGCAGCAGAGAACATTGCTTAAAACACAGCCGCCTTATAGAAGCTCTGCAGTGCTGGCCATAATTTGGCTTGCTTACCTCTTGCAGCACAAGAGCCTTGTGTTTTGTACAGACTGTGGCAAAGTTCCTTGTGGCATCGACTGCACAAGCCTATATAGTTGAGCCTGTGATGGATTGGCTCTTAGATGTTTCTGTCAGAAAAACTGTGTACCTGGTGTTTGAACAGTTCTCAACTTGTGACAGGTAACGAATGATAAACAGTACCTTGGCTTATCATCCTTTGATAAGGTATATTTTTCTTAACATTCCCCAAGTGATCTCTTATTCTGCTAGAACTGTTTCAAATACCCCCACGTTTTCCTGTCACAAATGCAACCAATTCTACTACGTAATTTGAAGTAGAGAACCGTGATTGTTGTGGCTGTTGTGGCGGTGATGACTTATGTGGTGTGCTAATTTAGCCCCATAATACTTAGTTGGGTAATACTGTATGTGTAAGAAATTTATCACTGGTGAAGAATGCTTTCTCTGTCAGAAAGGCTTTTATTTTTTGCGTGCGTGGAGTGCAAGTGCTTCTTGCACTGTACAATTATACCTCTTTAATTCAGACCTCTTAAGAGAAAGAACCGAATCTTTAAAAATGGGTTCATTGCAAAGACTTTCAACAATGATATCTAAAATCCTTGTGGTTATTGTAGGAGCATACCCAGTCATCTATTGAAAAAGAATAGCTGTTTTAGTAATTTACAAACTGAAAGCTTTTAACACACTGTAATGATTTTACGGAGGTTTTGTTAATGAGGTAATTATAGGCATATGTGGTTATAGTTGCAACGAAATTCAGCCATATAATCATCTCCCTGCATAGAATACTGTACACTCTCTGTATATAGATGCATTGTCATAGATTTTGGGTTTGACAATTAATATTAGTTTATATATATATATCTATAAATATATATATATATGAGGAAAATATATATATATATATATATATACAGTATATAGGAATACCAAAAATTAGAAGAGTATCATGTATTGTATATGTATTCAGAAGTTATTTAATGCTGTACACAGTCTGACTAATAAAAAAAAATAATGCTGCAATACAAATGTGTCATGCTTATTATTAGTACTAGCTGTATGGACCTATTCTCTGCATTAGGATATCACATAAGACACAGGAAACAAACAAGTCTCTCAGGAAATACATTCGAACCATACTGAGAACACATACAGGTACGACTAGTAAAGGAAACACATGAAAATCACAGTGCCATTTCAACAATGACAGTAGACTAATAGGTGACCAACCACCTCAGAACAGTAATGCCAGTAGTATGTTAAATGATGTTAGAATTGCTTGAGGAAAAGCATATACATTACTCTTTCCCATCTGTGCTCTCGTCAGCACCCACTGTATACACTGTTTGAACATATTGCAAGACCCCCTTCATGGAAGCGATACAACTACCACAATGTAAATGCTGAATATTTACAGCTCAATTGCCCTGCACTCTCCTTACATGTATTAACTACAAATTCACCCCACTTTATGACTTGTGGTCCTTTCTGGTGGAAGTGGCCAGCTTGCTGAATGCTGTGGAAGCCCAACAGTAGAAGGGACAGGAATAAACAGTGTTAGCTGTGGAAGCCCAACAGTAGAAGGGACAGGAATAAATAGTCTTAATAAATAACTTTGTCCATTCCCCATATATTTCAAATGCAATGTCACACTTACATTTTAGTAGTCTGTCATCTCTCCTTTGGCCTTGAATAGTATCTGCAATTGTCTGGGCATGGAAATAGCAAGGTTCCTGAAGTTTCTAGGTCCATGTCTTGGGTCCATAGGGTCTTGCTCTCCTGAAGGAGGCGAGGCACAGATGAGGTGTTGCAGGAAGCAAGCTTGACTTTCATCAGGTATGAGTAGTTTTCAATTGGGTTAAAGTCTGGGGAGATTCCAGGCCACTCCAGCAGCTGAATATTTTTATGTGATAACCAATTCATCACATCTCTAGCATTATAGCAGGAGGCATTATCCAACATAAAGCAATCACTCCTATGAACTTCATAAAAAGGAAGCATATGTTCTCTAGCACCTTAAGGTACAGTTCTCCATTCACTGCAGTGTTTTTAGGAATGAAGTACAAGCCTCCCCACCTCATTGCACCACTAAAGCAACCCAGATCATCACACTATCTGAGTGTTTCATCGTCTTCACTTTGAAATGAGTCATACTAGCTGGCACTCTCTGGCCTCCTCATCCTCCCCTGCCTTAATTGCACACACTTGAGGGAACTTTCATTGGAAAACATTACTCCATAACTGCCCACTCCAGTCCTTTTATTTCTCTGCAAATGTGAGTTGTTTGCATTTCATTTTCTTCATAAGCAGGGGTTTGGTAGCTGGCTTACGAGAGGTAATGCAAAGGTCCTTTTGCAGGCAGTTGAATGATTCTTTGAGATATGTTTCTACTAAGTTTTGGATAGCTTTACTTGAGTTTGACAGCTAAAATGCAGGGCTGCTTCAGTTGAGTGGAAGAGTACTGGAGGGAGAGAAATGGGGAAGAATATGGGAAATGGAGTAAGAAAAGCATGTAAGGAAAGGAATAAGTGGACACTCTTTTGCCATGGCCACCATTTTGATGGGAGTTCCCAGAGGGAAAGGGCATCAGAGATAGAGATGGGCAGATATACAACTTCAATACTTCTCATCTTAGGAGGTTATCTATAGATCTGGAAGTCTTTCTTAGGCAACCAGGATTAGGCTTTGGTGGTGTGATGATGTCAGGGAGGCCATGAATGCTGGCAAGCAGCTCCCTGATCAAGCATTCTGAGTGACCTTTGCACCTAGATATCTCATGTGTACACACATTTTCTTGCTTCCAGGTAAGAATTTGGGCTCTCTCCTCCTTAGAAAGGTAAGAACCAACCATTCTGAAGCACAGGTGAAAGAAATACAACACCCAAAATTCCTAAAATGAAGTGGCAGCCAGAAGTAAAAAAGATCATCCTTTCCTAAAGAAAGTTTGAGAGACAATGAGGAAGATTGCTGTTGCTCATTCCATTAGAAACAAGAATCTTGGAGACCAGATTGTCTTTGAAAATATATTGGGGGGCAGACAAGGTTTTTGGTGGCCTGATATGTTCACACTGTTCTCTAGCTGTCATTACAAAGCACCAAAACCACAGCCTCCTATCCACAACCGAACCACGTGGACCTTCCTGTGGTTTCCCCTGGTTTCTCAATGCGCTGTGGTTCAACCCAATGAAAGCACAATGCCCCCATGTAAACCACTCCAATCCTCTCTATCCCTTCCATGCCTCACCCTCCAGCATGCTCAGTCCCTCTCCCATGTAAACCACATCACTCCAATTCTCTCTATCCCTTTCATGCCTCACCCTCTAGCATCTTCAGTCCCTAATACCTCAAAACCTTTCACTTCATCCTTCCATCTACTGCTTCTTTCCCACCTCCTTCCTCCTTCCACTTCTAACACATATACCCTCTTAGTTAGCCCTACTTGCTCATCCTCACCATATGTTCATTTCAGCACATCTTCTTCAACTCTCTCAATCACACTTTGCATACTACCACAACTCCCTCTTACACTGCCATTCCTTATGCAATCAACCCTTCTCACACCAAATATCATCCTTAAGCATTAACTTGCACCCATACAGCACTGTCAGGACTACTATAAAACTGAACTTAATCATCTTTGCCCTCGCTGACAGCACCTCGACTTCTACATAATCCTAAATGTACCTAGGAGTTTTGCCCCCTCACACACCCTATGGTTTGCTTCAACTTCCATAGTGCCATTAGATGCCAGTATTGTCCACTCTAGCTGCTTTACCATTCTCTCACTACCTTCTCTTTTTTCACCAAAACATTTGTGAGAACTCTCTCACTATGAAAGCCACCTCCTCCCAAACACACATCTAACATCCTATCATGTAACACATTCAGCAGTCCATCAAAATACTCCATCTCATTTTCACCTTTTTTTATGCATTACCATTTACCTATTTGCTCCTCTAACTGTTGCTCTCTATTTGCTATTTTGTTCTAATATTACTTACAACCTTCCAAAACATTTTCTTTTTCTCTTTGAAGTTCACTGTTACTCTCACCAAATATTTCATTTGACTTCTTTTCAGCTCTCATTCTTTTCTCATGACCTGACATTTTTTCAAGTACTCCTCTGCAGACATCATTAATAAACCTTGTTTTTCTCTTTCACAAGTAAATTGCCATTCCACCAATCACTTCCCTTTCTAATACATTCACATCTCACCTTCCACACACCAAACACTTCACCCACATTTATTGCTTTTCCAAACATCATCCACTTCCCTTATCTTATCATCACTTCCACTATGTCACCCTTCAAGCAGTCTCTCTTGGTATCTTTATGAATATGCATCTTTTCCAGCCCCTCATTTTCACCATTTCTTTCACATATGTATCATTTCCTTAAAACCATCACAAATTTCCACACTTGCCTCCACCACAAATTGATAAGACATTCCACCTACCAACCCTCTCTGGACATTCACACCCAAAAATCTCTCCTTTGCAAACATGTCCATTAGGATATACTACAATAATCCACAGGCCCCCTATTCCAATCATCCCTATATAATTATCTATATACCTTTTTTGAACTATGTATACCCAATCACCATTACTATCTAAGTGTACAACTTCTTAAGCTTTACTTCATTTTCATTTACAACTGGGACCCCCATGCACTGTAATTACACTCACAATTACTACATCACCCACTCCTGCATTCAGATCCCACGCACCAAAACTACTGTTGCACCCACTAAGCTCCACCCAAGAAGTTCTTTCTACTTCCCTCTTCACACTACTAAATGAATAAGCACTAAAAACCATCCAACTGACATAGTTAACATTCATTTAACCCATATAAGCCTTTAACTTACTTCCTACACTCTTTAACAAAGTTCCACAGCTCCTTTTCCATCAGGGATGCCACCCCCTCTTTTGCTCTTACCCTCAAACTAACCCTGGACTATATCTCCTGAAAATTCCAAAACTGTTCTATCCCCTTCCTCTTTAGTCTAGTGTCACTCTGAGCCAGAAAATCAAGGTTTCTCCCTTAGAGCACAGTACCTATTTTTCTTCTTTTCATCCTGAATACATACCCCAACATTCTAACATCTAACCAGAGCCTTCACTGACAAATCCTTGTTTGAATCTTTCTTCTGCACTTGTTTAAAGGAAACTATGATATGAGGGAAGGATTTTCAGTCCCCCACTTCCTCCATCTCTATAGATATGCATGATACATAGGTAGAATTCATACCATTTTATCCCCATGTATACTATAATATTAACATATATCATAGGACATTATGATTTGAGAACATTAATAATAACAGTAATAATAATAACAATAATAATAAAAATAATAGTAATAATAATAATAATAATAATAATAATAATAATAACAATAATAATAATAATATCAAGAGAGAGGAAAAACATGATAATATTAATACCGAAAATCATTAATGATAAAAAAAATAATTATAATAATAATGTTTATGATAATAAAATGAACAACTACAATGATGCAACTGATAATAATTAAACACCATGGTGAATTTTTTGTGCAGTTCAACAATGGAGTCATTAATGAATGTCACACAATGGCCCACCAGTGTTTAACATGGATGGATAATTTGGGTTAAATTTTTTTCCAAACATTTCCATTTTGTCATATTTGATCGCCGTTTCCCGCATTACCAAGGCAGTGCCATGATTAGACAATGAAAGGGCACATTTCCATGAAATGACTAATATATCTTTTGAAGAAGAGAGCAGTGTCAGATTTGATTGGAAGTCTGTACTACATCTCATACAATTTGTGTCTAGGCAAGACCATGATATAACTAATCGATTTCTTAAGAAAGTGAGCAGCATTAGGTATGAAGTCTGTGGCACATCTAATACAATTTGTCTTTAAACATTTCCATGAAATAAAAAAATATCTTTTTCTTTTTTTAAAAGTGAAAGGTGTCAGATTTGGAGTCTATGCCACATCTCAACTTTGGCCCTGCGTCTTAGTACCTGGCCCCAATGTGTGAGGCGGGCATCCAGTGGGTCCCCTGGCACACTCATTGTGGCAGCGCCACCTCGGCCCTCACCATCCTTGCCCATCGAGTGAGTTTGCTGTCCACTTGAATTCATCAGTTCACCGCCAAACAGTTCCTCGGGACCTAACATGATCTTACCTAGTAGCACCTCTCTGGATGTGACAGTACGGCACACTCGGCCATGAATCTGAGTAAGATGATCAACTTTTAATGGGAAGTCACAAGGAATAGATGCATATGTTAACGTATTGATGAATGACAGTATTTATTAATATATATATATATATTTATATATATATATATATATATATATATATATATATATATATATATATATATACTAATACATGCACCCACCTCGAGGATGAGGCAGGACAGATGAACCTTGTCTTTGGGTACAGAAAAGGAAATGGAGCAACTATGTTTCAATGTAGCCTCCCAGCCCTGCTTGTCAAGGCTTCTGGGTCGTTCTAGAGGTGTTGAACTGATCTTGTACCTCTTTTGTTTGCCCTCTGACATTACCACTGCATGCACCCACAGCTCTGTTTGGGCTGTACCCAGAGGTACAACATTTAAAAAGAAAATGTCAGGGAGTCAAACCACTGTCCACAAAGGAGCGTGTCAGGCGGATATACTGTATTGCCTCTGCCTCCTACAAACACCACACACTTAGTTCATTACTTGGTCATTACTTATAATAATCATGATAATCATCAAAATATCTTTGATATCAAAAACATCACTTTACTGATAACTGCTAGATTACCTTTACTAATTACCATATATGTTTATTCACATGTAACTGAAATATGTTAACATATTTGCTGTCACTGGATGAAGTATTGGAAGGAAAATTAAATATTTTGATGATACAAATACCATTTTACTGGCCTGGTGATGATCAAGTGAGATTTAACTAATAGGAGTGTTGTGCAGATATGACCTCTACGCTAATTATGTACTTCTGGTAGACTATAGCTTGAAAACAAAATAAACTGAAATTCTTGAGTAATATACTTAGGATTCAAAACTGTTAAAACTCTTGATTGATACATAATAATTATGTGACTTATGAGAGATAATGAATGTGACATCTACATGAAAAGATTCTAGACCTATGAAAACAGTAATAATCCCAGGGGCAAATAGCCCAATGCAAGTTCCAAGCAGCTTGGTTCATATTAATTACATGCTATAAAAGGTACTTTTGGAGGGATAATCCTTACCTTATGTGGACAATAATTTTCTAACCTTGTGGGGTTCTGCATATAAAGTGATACCATTATATTACAAAAATAATCCCACTACATAGCTGATATTCATTAAAAAAGTTGATCATCTTTTATAGTTTTGATGTGGATCTCCCTTACTTATCAATTCATTTAACTATTTTTAATGAAGTCTGCCAGTGACACTCCAATAATTTAACATTCTAAAGAAATGCACCTTAGCTTACAGGGAGAGGTTAATACACTTTGATTCTATTTTTCATGTTAGCTTAGATGGCAGGGACAACTGAGGTCCTAACCTAATCAAGGCCATTTCATTAAAGCTAAAGTTTGGAAAAGTGTGTGAAAGGAGAAAGTTGAGAGTAAATGTGAATAAGAGCAAGGTTATTAGGTTCAGCAGGGTT
>JAYMFT010031113.1:0-15993 GCA_038088735.1 Panulirus argus
AAGAAGAAGAAGAAGAAGAAGAAGAAGAAGAAGAAGAAGAAGAAGAAGAAGAAGAAGAAGAAGAAGAAGAAAGGGGGGGGGGGCATATAAGGCAGGTCAAAGATAAATTGCATGGCTAAACCACAATGGTTGTTCATTGCTAATGATCCCTCTTGCTAATCTCATCAGCAGAGGTTACCTCAAAAGGCCAAGAGAGATGCTCCCTAGCATACAACTAAGAATCTAATCACTTACAATCTTCATGTCACCACTTAGCCAAAACTAATGCATCTAAACAAATACAGAAACTCTAAACTGAAAACAACATAGCCCAGAGCATCTATATTGATGGTTCTCATAATTCTGCCACTGAGAGAATTACTAGATCCAACCAGAGGTAATCTTACTAATAAAGACTTCAAGGAGCTTGGACAACAAAACCAAAGGTCTAATTAATCTTAAAATATCACCAACCAGAGGTAATCTTACTAATAAAGACTTCAAGGAGCTTGGACAACAAAACAAAAGGTCTAATTAATCTTAAAATATCAGGAACTTCTTGAAAGTTTAAACTGGAGAGATAAAACGATGCTTCAACGGTAATACTTTTGTGTCATGCTGCCACACTTCGTGTATGCAGGACATTATGTCATCATTACATGACTTTAATTGAAAGATTAACCTACTCCAAGCAGTAATCTTACACCGTAAGTACATTCTATGCCTATATATTTATCATACGACAATCATTAGCAATGCTAGTTCATCCACAAGGAATGAAGAACATCATTTCTACAAGAGATGTGTTAGGGCAAACTAACCATAAAATTAAGGTAGTAAAAGATCTAAGACATTCAAGAGGATGAGATGAAAAAACTATGTTTCCTTATTAAAAGTACCATACTATACATATGGAATGGAAACTATGTCAAGTATTACAGCCCAAAGCTCTGCCAGGCACTCTAAATGAAGAAATAATGCTACTTGGACCATTCTTGCCTAGAACATGACAGGAGAAAAATAAAAAATACTGATTCTGTAATAAAAGAACTTCATAAAATATCTAAGAACTGCCTAAAAAAGTACCAAACTTCCCAATACTAGATCCCATGCCAACAGTGTCAACTCTCTAACAAACTTCAAGGAATCTCATGAAAGAGCTGGCACAATGGCATTTACACTCTTACCCCACGGATATTTTTACCCACTTCAAAGACACAAAAGTGACGAAACTCTAAAATCTTGATAGTAAATTACATCACGGATCTTCATGAAAGAAAAAAAATAACCAGAGTCAAACAATCCATTTAAGGTTATGGTGTTGACCTGTCCTGTCTACAAGAAAGCACTGACTTCTGTGGCACTAAAATTCGTCTAAGGAGTCACTCCTAATGACTAGATCCACTTGAAAGTAGGTAATCACAGTATCATTTTGGACAGGCTACAACTAGACCTCAATGGGTTGTCTACTTATGTGTCACACAGCCAACACATAGAAAAATAGTGCTTGATCAAAAATGTCAGTCCCTATGGTTCCATCAGCTGTCATATCCACACCCACATACCTAAAGCACTCCACTTCTTCTAGGCTATCCCCATCAAAACTTACACTCAATCCCTCCTATCTCATCCCCCAGCCAAACCTCATTACCTTACTTTTATTCACATTTACTCTCAACTTCTTGTCTTTACACACTCTCCCATAGTCTGTCACCAGCTTCTGCAATTTCCCTCAGGAGTCACCACCACAGATATGTTCACAGTAACCAGCAACTGAGTCACCTCCCATGCCTAACCCAATCAATGCCTAAGACATCACAGACCTGCCTCTCACTATAAGACCCGTGCATTCACCTCCCATATCATCCTGTCCATGAACATCTTAAACAAGCATGGTGAGATCACACATTTTTGACCAATACACAATATCATCAGGACCAACTCATTCTCCTTCCTTCCTGCACAAATACATAAATGCCTTACTTTCCTGGTAAAAATTCCTCATTCCATTTATATTTTAGTGACTTTCCATATACCCAAACAGTTGTTACATCTGTCATAAGGCCCTTTTGCCAATCCTATCACATATTTACTCAAGATCCATATATGACACAAGCAATTCACTCTTTTTGTTCTAGTATTTCCCAAAAAATCTTCAAAACAAATACTGGTCCCCATATCCTCTACCTCTCCAAAAACCAAACTTCTCTTCCCATGTCAGATGTTCTGAATCATCACACCCCCATACACCCTACCAGGTACGCTCAACAATATAGTACCTTTATAATTCAAGTATTCACTTCCACCCTAACTGTATATATATAAGTGCACTATACATGCACTCTGTCACTGCACAGGCACCTAACCTTGGACCATACAAATACTGAATGGCCTAACTTCTCATGTCTTTCCCAAAAACTATGACCTTGCTCATTTCAAGACAGGCCTTTAACTTTCTCAAAAATTCATAAATACTTTTCGTCTTTTTTTTTCCGTTTCTTGATTCTCTGTATATTTCAATTTAGGCCCGGCCTTGATGTGGACTTTTGTCCATGACAGGAGCCTTCAACATAAAATAAAAAACTAACCAATCAATAGTACTCAACTTTTTCTTTAGAAACTCATCTGTAATCCCATCAATTCCTTCTGCTTTGTCATACTTCATCTTTCGCACAATTTTCACTACCTCCTTTCTTCTAACTCCGTTATTCACCAAAACTCTCTCACTTCCCACACTACCTCTTCCCAAACACACCATATCTACCATCCTATCACCCAACACATTAAACAGCCCTTCAAACTAATGTCTCCACTTCTTTTAAATGTTGTGTGAAATCACTTTTCTATCTGCTTCCCCTTTACTGTTGTTCCCATTTGTTTTGTCCTCATACTACTCACTCCTAGAAAATATTTTCTTATTCTCTCCAAAGTTCACAAATACTCTCTCAATCCAACTCTCATTTGCCCTCTTTTTCAGTTCTCATACTTGTCACTTGACTTGCCACTTGAAGTCCTTGCATTCCTTGACTTAAGGCCCCATCTATACACCTCTCCCTTCCATATGATATTACTTACAACTGATTCAACTAGAATTTACTCACCTGCATCATGAGGTGGTGGAGTAAAAATTATCGAGTCTAATAACCATCTTAATGCTGTAGTCCAAAAAACAAAACATCACCACAAAGGAAATTAAAACCTTAAGGGTTTTAAATGGTACTTAAATCCAAATTCAGTAAATGTATCAAGACTTACCTCAGCAGAGATGAGTCAACTGTCAGCCTAGGCCGCTTAAATTGAGCTGAGTTTATATATTCTTCAACCAGTTTTGGGGTTACACATATCACATGCTGCCCTTTCCAATACTTGACTAAGTTGATATTCTGAAGCGTTGAAATAATGTCTTGCTGTGTAATGCTAGTCATTTGACTGAAAAATTGTAAGGGGTTACAATATTATTATTGGATATCATCAAAAATACCTTTTATTTTTACTTTCTCTCAAGTCAATGAGCTTAAACTTGCAACTAAAAGATAGAATCCTTCAAGAACTTGTAAAATCTGAACAGTAAAATAAAGTATTCTACATATTATATGGTAATTTTTACCACATAAAAAAAAACTTTTTACATGTACACTCAAGTATAACTACATAGAATACCTCCACAATTTTACATTAAAAAAATGGTTTAAATACATCCATGATAATGACTAAACACACATTTGAAAACAATTCTCAAAATGAGTTTTTGATCATAATCCCTTTAGTCAAATGAAAAACACATTCTCTTAATATGTATACATCTAAACCTCTACATACCTAAACCACCCCTACATTCGATATTTCATACAATTATGTGTGTATGATGATCCATTTCTTTTAACATCTCAATAACTCTGCCATAAAATCTCACATTAATGACTGGATTCTAATAATCTGCTAATGATTCCACAAAACACACAAGGGATACAAAATTATATCAATGTGCAGATTCAAAACAACCATTTCAAGTTAACAGTGAAAAAAATAATCTTACTATTACCCAATAACCTACATCCCTTTTCATTAATTTGGTAAATGCTTTGAACTGTCTGATTCCATATGCAAAAATAACAACCATCTGCCTGAAGTTGTAAGCAGTACATACAATCTCATGCATCTACAATTCCAAATTTATTAAAAGACTCAACTGGATGACTTTAAAGTTTACAGTTAAATCTCTAGTCACCAAGTCAATGAATATGTCTGCCCTATTCACAGCAATACAGTGCAAACAGAATCATTTAACCACTTTGCACTTCATGTAGGTAGGTAGTAGTTGGTAGGCAGACAACAACCAGGGAGGTATATTACCAGTACTACCCACCTGGGTATCGGGAGGGTTAGTGAGCCAGTACTTTAGTGGTTGTCAAGTTGCACTCCTCTGACCCAGGTAGCTGTCTTTTCTTTCTGCCTCACTAATATGTGAACTACTGGCATTCTGTCCACAAACAATCTCTCCTTGTCATTTGTAACACTTGACAAAATTTAACTCACACAGCTTATTCTTTGTAACTAAATTTTCCTGTGGTGAGCCTTATGCGCTAGCCCTGCCTTTTGGCAAAATGGTAGGAGTAGTAGGTAGAAGTAGTATGTAAGGACATTTAGGCAGGAGCATTAAGTAGAAAATTGGGTAGAAGTAGTAGGTAGGAGCATTAAATAGAAGTAGTCATTAGGAATATTAGGTAAGGGTCTCTGCAAACACTGCGCTAGAGTTGTCCTCTGCCAGTGGCCTGTTAAGGGTGACGCACTAAAGGCTAAGAAGCGGCAGTAGAGTTCTTTAGTTATGGAGACTCTGTTGCCATGGCCACCCCTCTGAGGGAGTTCCAATTGTAACATGTATCAGAGATATATATAGATGGACAGATCTTCATGAATCTTCACTGATTCTTAAGTCAGTACCACCATTACAAATATATCATATTTTCAATTGCTTTTCCATGGCCTCCACTTCATTAACAGCTGTCTGCATGTGTAATGTATGTATCTACCTATATCCCTGATGCCTGTTCCTTATTGGAACTCACTCAGTACGGTGGCCATAGCAATAAAGTCTCCATATCTAGTGAACTCCAGTGCCACTTCTTAGTCTTTAGTGTCTCACCCTTAATAGGCCACCAGCAGAAGGCAAGTCTTGTGCAGTGTTTGCGAGGCTCATGGCTAATGTTCCTATTGACTACTTCTACCTAATGTGTCTCATTAATGCTCCTACCTAAATGTTCCTACCTACTACTTCTATCTACTGTTCCTACCATTTTGCCAAAAGGCTGGGCTAGCATATAGTCCTCACTACAGGAAAATCTAAGAGTAATGAAGAATGAGCTGTGTGAGTTAAGTGTTGTCAAGTGTTATGTGTGACAAGGAGAGATTCTGTGTTTGTGAATGCCAGTAGTCCACATGTGGGTGAGGCAGAAAGAAAAGACAGCTACCTGGGTCAGAGGAGTGCAACTTGATAACCCCTTAAGTGCTGGCTTACCATGCAGCCGTCACTAACCCTCCCAATATCCAAGCGGGTAGTACTGGTAGTGTACCTTCCTGGACACTGGCTGCCTACCACAACATACTAAACATGTATTACAGCTAAAATATCTGTATCTTTTCAAACATGCAAAACAGCATAGAACCTACAACTGCATCTACTTTCACTTAAGTTATCCTATGAAATCAGCAGCATCAGCAGTCTAAATAAGATATCAAAACATTTTCAAAATTTCAAAATATCTTCACAAACCTGAGGTCTTTGATGGAAAGTGTGCCTTTAAAGTCTCTGAGAATCTCTAGTAGTACCCAAGTCCAGTACGATCTGTAGGATAGCTTTCCAAGATCTGACAATGGTTTCTCAGGGCTCCCTACAACACCTTCCAACTTACTTAATTCATAACTGGAAAATGAAAGAAAGAAAATATAAGAGATGTAACGGGAAAATGTTAATGACATGCTTAAACTTATGATTAAAGCCCCAATTTTTCATTTATTCATGCAAAACTGGCCAGTTTTAAGAGAGGATCAAAAGTAAAATCATCATGATTGTGAAACATTCAAAACAATAAATGTATGAGGTTGTCTAAATGGGATAACTGGATGCAATCAGCAGAGAATCAGATATCATTAGCTTCATTTTCTATGAGAAAAGATTGTTATATAATGAGTAGCTTAAAGCAAGAAATGCTTCTCTAATTGATGGAAAAGATGAAAAGACAAGAAGATTCTAAAACTAATTAATAAAACAATGATTCTTAGTAATGGTGGATGAGAAAACTATTGATGAGAGAGCTCTGGAAGTGAATTACAGTATTCCACAAATCAACAGGAACACAAAGATCTATTAATACTGAAGTACCAAATATGATGCCTATATCTATGGCACATATCAATTCACTGATATATATGGTATTTTGAGGGTGAATCACCTGAAATACGTCTCATTTAGGGAAGTAACAAACACTGGATTCACATTACTTGTGTGAAGTGTTTACAAACACCTTTCAGTTGAATCTTGTTTGTAATGTTGTAAAGATGCATAACATTCAGAGAACTGAGAAAAAGTGTAGCACATTCATATTGGGAGTGTGATTTCAGATGAGTATATGTCTGGTGGGGTGGTCTTAATCATTCGGCAGGAAGGACAGTAGCTTACTGCATCTCAAGATATTTTAGGGTGTATGTTGTTTGTTTGTGCTGTGTTTGATGGGCGTGCGGGAATCTGTGAGAATAAGTTGTTGAAGTTGGTTATGTACTGCAGCCACATGTATTCTTACTGCTTTTGGAAATATCAAATGGGAATCTGAGGCAGATAAGGAAGAGTTTTCAAAGGCACTACCCTTTCACTCTCATCACAGGCTCAGATGAAGATCTAAGCTTAGTACACCCTGTCACAGAGGGAGAGTCCATTGTGGAAATTCATGTTGAAAGCATAGGTCAGGATACTTCAACTACAGACAGGAGAGGAGAAAGTGACTTACAAGCTGATCTAGGTGTAGAAGGAGAAGGAGTAAGTGGAAGGCAGCAAATGAAAAGCAAAGACATGTGTACAGAGAGAGAGATGGGGACTCTGACTTAGGTATGAAAGGAGAGGGAGAAATAGGATGCAAAGAAACTTCAAGCACAAATATGAGTGGAGAAAGGGACCTTGATGCTGACTCAGGTATGGAAGGAGCTACAGAGGAAGAAAGTGAAAGCAAGGAAACTCTCTCAGGCCAGGCCAGAGACACGGAGAAGGAGAGATACAATGCAGTAAATGAACAACAAATCCAGGGATACACAAAATCTCTGGCTACTGTGCAAAGGAAAATTGCACGTGGCAAGACTGGCATGTTGTACTTGAGAAAATGTAAATCTAAACACCAAAGAAAACGTTTGAACTGGCTGAAGAAAGGTAAATGCTAGTATAGGGATGATGCAGATTCTTCCACCCAGAATTGTACAAACAATCACTGGTGATTTAGCGCTGCTTCAATGAGTACTGTGAGGACCACCACATATCATGGACAATGAGACATATCCCTAGTGCCCATCAAAATACATGTCTTTTTTTAATGCCAGACACAAGATCAAACAGAGGCAAGGAAGAACTACCACAGGAGAAAATGACACTGGCTTCCCTCTTCAGAATGGTGAGGGAACTAAAAGCTCTCTGCCAAACTCAGCAGAAAAGAGCATATTAACCCCCCAAACAATACACAGACAAGCCATTAATGTCTTTCATACATGGTAACATACAGGGACTAAAATCACATAGAACAAATAAAATCCCACTTTTAAGTGGCTTGCTAAACGAGTCAAGTGCAGTGTTTGCAGCCTTCATTGAAACACACATGAAAGACCATATGAATAGTGAGGTATGGATCCCAACTTACAACTTGTACAGATGCAACAACTAGATCATGTGGATAAGTTGCACTGTATATAGTTAATACAATTATAACAACTGATCTATTGAACTCTTCAAATGATGTAGTAGAAGCAATCATTGTCAAGATTGAAAACCCAAACCTGACAATTACAGTATTGTATTGACCATTTGATGCAAAACCTCATGAATTTACAGAACAAATAAGAAAAATGAAATCATGTCTCCACCTCTTCAGAAACCAAATCTCAAATACAAGTAGAAGACTGCAACCTGCCACTACTTAAATAAAGACATACAAGAAAAAACATCATAGCAGAAAATTATGACACATGAAGCAGCTCGGACAAACAAAAATGATAGTTATTCAGACTATATGAAAAGTACTCCCCAATCCAACAAAAAACAAAACCAACTATTGGATATAACATTCTTGACTCAATCTTCACAAGTAATATAGACCTAATATGTGATACTACAAACTAAAACACCCTATAATTTGATCATAACCTGATACAAGTAAAAACAAGCTTTGATGCTAAGGGTACCTAGTCAGAACAAATGTAACAGTGGAGGTGTTTTCAGTAACTTCAGTTATAATAGTAAACTGATAAACTAGGAGGCTGTTATCAAAGACAAGTCTCCAACAGAATGGGAAACCCTGATGAGTGCCAAAACAGAGGAGGATTGTGTAAGTGACATAACCAATTTGGTACTCCAAACATGCCACAGACATATATACCAGAAAGAAGAGAGCACAAAAGGTCTAGGATAGAACAAGGAAGATGTGCACTTTACAGAAGGCCACAATTCATCCAACAAAGGAAAAAAATATATGAATTACTGGACAAAGAACATGAACCAAAAATGTCATACGAAGAACAAGAAAAAGAGAAAAAGCAATAAACAAAATAAGAATAACCCAAAACACTTTTTCTTATATGTAAAATGCAAATCCAGAACCATACACTCCACTGGCCCAATCAAAACAGAAGATATCTTTACAGATGACTGCCAAGAGATGAGTAAGATTTTAAAAAGGCAATATGAATCGGCATTCAGCAAGCCAAAAACATTAAAAATAAATGATCCAATAGACTTCTTCCAAAGCAGTAATACTCTAAATGTACACATTGCAGATATCATCTTCTCAACACAAGTCAACTCTAGCACATGCATTAATTATCCTCCAAAGAAAAAGTCTTGATTCTGAGGTCATTCCCAAGAGTTTGAAACTGACCCACATCACTCCAATTAACAAAGGTGGAAGCAAAGCAACCAAAAAAACTTTCTCGACCAATAGCACTAACATCGTTAAAATCTTCGAAAGAGTCCTAACAGGCAAGCTGACTGACTTGATGGAAGTAAAAAAGCTTCATAACTCGGGACAACATGGTTTCGAGGCAAGAACATCTTGCCTGTCTCAGCTGCTTGAACATTATGATAGGATTGTTGAAGCTCTATTATACACAGAAGATGCTGACATGATTTACACACATTTGGCAAAAGCATTTGCCAAGTGTGACCATGGTATCATAGCACATAAAATGCAAAAGATGGGAATAACTGGAAATATTGGGAGATAAATAAAAAAATTTCAACTAACAGATCACAACACATAGTTGTAAACCATGTCATATTCAGTGTCTTCGTGGTAAAAAGCTAAGTGCTCCATGGAACTGAAGTTGCAGCCCTTCTGTTCCTCATTCTTATGTATGACATTGATGCAAACATGAGCCACACTTCCATATCATCATATGCAGCTGATACAAGAATAAATATAAAATTCATGTCAATAAAAGATGCCAAAAGGCTACAAAGAGATATATATGAAGTCTTTAATTGGGCAACAAAGAACAACATGCTTTTCAGTGGAGACAAGTTTCTACTCCTTTAGTGTGGGGGAAAAAAAAAAAATACTGGATACACACAAACACTATTATAAACTAGATGAATAATGTGAAAGACCTAGGAGCAATAATGTCTGATGACCTAACACTCAGCAAACACAGCAAAATAATGCTTGCCTCATACAGACGGATGGCAGGATGGATCCTAAGGACCTTCAAACCATGGAAAAAACAATGATGGTAATATTCAAGGCACAAATTCTTTCCAAACCCAATATTGCTGCCTTCTAACATCACCCTACAAGATAGGCGAAACTACAGATTTAGAAAGCGTCCACAGATCTTTCACAGCCCATGTTAATGTGGTAAAGAAACTGTATTACTGAGAACAACTAAAAAAATGAGGCTATACTTCCTGGAGTGCAGAGAGGAGAGGTAATCATCTATTGCTGGAAAATCCTAGAAGGTATGGTTCCCACCTACATTCAGAAATTACATCTTACTGGCAAGACAGGCATGGAAGACTGTAAAGTACTACCTCTGAAATCCAAAGGTGTCATATGCACGAAAACAAGGAACACCTTAAATTTCCATTGTCCAAGACTCTTCAGCACCTTACCATTTACCATCGGAAACAGTATGGGATGCATGGCAGAGAAGTTCAAGAGTGAGTTGGACAAGTACCTACAAAGTACCAGCCAGGCCATAGTGGCTATGTGGGCCTGAGAGATAAGACTTCCAACAGCTTGGTTGACAAACGAACCAATCCAGCAGCCAAGAATGTGGAAGGGAAGACCCACTAAGATTCCATACGCTATCCGCGAGGTAATTGTGAAACAGGTCTTTATTCTATATTTCTACTCTGGGGTTGGTGGTTAAATATGGAGTGGTTTGGATGGGAAGGATCACAATTGTTGTTGCAAAGAACTGAGTGCCAAACTTACTGAGGTGGGATTGTACTGGGAGGATCTTTGTTTGCTGTGCGTAATTACCTACTTGTACTGCATGGGGATGGAGTTTTAATGGGACCCCATCATTTGAGCATTCTCCGTTATCATGCAACTTGAGTTTATGTACACTATCAATCATGTTGTCAGTCATCTTACTCCATTCATCCATGACTCTTACACTATGTAAGAACTTCTTTATATCTTTTTTTAACAAGTTCCTTATCAATTTCATGTTAAGTCCTCTACTTGCTCTATCTGTACAGCTCTACAAGATCTATTCACGGTCTAAATCAACAACCCTCACCATTCTACCATAGAGGGCAAATTTAAGGATTCCAGCCTTTCCCTGAAACTCAGCTCTCTTCATTTTGGTACCATTTTTGTTCCCCTCCCCTATAACTTTTCTATTAGCTTTTTGTTCTTCTTTAGGTGTGGTAACCAAACTTGAGAAGCTCATTCTAGTTTTGGCCTTATACAGGGAATGAATACCTTGCTAAAAATTTCCTTATCCATATACTTGAAAGCTATTCTAAAATTCATCAGCAGACAATCTGTCTCCTTTACCATTCTCTTAATGTGGGACCCTGGCAACAGGTTAAGGTGGTGATGTTAAGACTCCCAAGTCCCTCTCACACACATAATCCTAAAGCTTACTTCCTGCTAGATAATAATCATACTGTAGCCTTCTTTCACTCTATCCCATCCTCATTATTTTACATTTGCTCCGGCTGAATTCAATTTATCAATTATCAGACCAACTCTATCTATCTATCTATCGATCTATATCTCTGATGCCCGTTCCCTACAGGAACTCTCATCACGGGGTGGCCACGGCAAAAGAGTCTCCACTTATCCCCGTCCTTACATGCCTCCCTCGCATATACCATTCCACACATTCTTCCACTATTTCCCTCCCTCCAGTATTCCTCCACTCTATCTGCCCATGTCACAGGTGGCCTTCCATTCACACAAACCCTTTGAATTGTATGATCATACACTCTCCTTGTAAACTCCCATTCTTGCATTCTTTCCACATGGCTAAACCACTTCAAAGTATTACATTTCACCCATTCTACCACTCCACTATTCACTTCCTTTCCATATCACATCTCTTTTACATCCTTTCATTTCTCTCTTCATTCCATTTAGTCACGCCAGATGCTCTTCTCAAATAGCTCATTTCCACAGCCTGAATTCTTAACCTCTGAGACTCATTCCATGTCCATGTTTCAGCTGCATAGGTCATGGCTGGGAAGACTATGTTGTTCCGTAATCCTCTCTTCACTTCCATACCTACACATTCACCCTTCATTATTCTATTAAGGGACCCAATGACTCTTCTACCGTGTACTTCTCTCTCCCTTCCACATCACCATAATTTCCCAAGACAGCTCCCAGATACTTATATTCTCTCACTTCTTCCAGTCTTTTTCCCCCCATATCCACAGCACAATTTAGTACACTTTCTTCTTTCACTCTATTTGGTTTTACAAAATCTATACTTTCACTCCATTTCCTTTCAAACACCATTACTTTACTTTTACTTGCATTTAACTTCAATTTCCTCTGCTTACAACTATCATAAAACACACTTACAACCATCTGCAACTCTTCACTCTCAGCAAACAACACTGTATCATCCGCAAACAGGCTTGCCACTAGCCACCATATCTAACTGCCATACTCCATCTCTGCACCCCTTTTCCCTAGTTTTGCTTTCATCTCTCTTATCACTCCCTCCATATGTATATACATATCAAAAAGACACGATGACACCACCCAGCCCCGCCTCACAACTACATGTATCCCAAAACTTTCGCTCAGCTCTCCATCTACTCTTACACATGCATTTCCTCCTCTGTAGAAGGCTTTCAAACCATCCAACAGTTGTCCCCCTATGCCATATATCCTTAACACATCCCGTAAAGCATTCCACTCGATTCTGTCATATGCTTTCTCCTGATCCACAAATGCTGCATATAACTTACCTTTTGCTAAATACTTTCCCACAGCCATCTTTAATACAAAAATCTGATCCACATATCCCCTACCTTTCCTAAAAACCCCTTGCTCTTCACTTATTCTGCATTCAGTCACTTCCATCACTTTGTCAATTAATATTCATGCATTCACTTTTCCTGGTACACATAACAGACTTACTTCCCTGTAACTGCTACATACATCCTTAGCACTTTTTCCTTTGGATAAAGGAACAATAACAGCTTCCATCCAATCCTCAGGCACAACCTTCTGTTTCCATGTTATATTACATATAAGATGCATCCAATCTATCACACTTTCTCCTCCATACTTCAGCATTTCAACCGTAATCCCATCCACTCCAGGTGCCTTTCCTACCTTCAGCCTCATTATTGTCCTTCTTACCTCCCTTTTTACTATAGGCCCTTGCACTTGTATCCTCTCCTTTCCATCCTCCTTACCCATGCAGGTAACAACTGCTGCCTCCCCTTCTCCCATATTCAACAGTTCTTCAAAATACTCTTTCCATCTTCCTTTCACTTTCTCCTTTTGATTCAGCAACTCCCTTCCTTACTTCTCACATCAGTATTTCCACTCTTACATCCACCTCTTTCCTTTTTCACCTCCTTCCAGTATAGTTCATTTAACATCCTTCTAAAATCTTCTTCAACTCTTTCTTTGCTTTCATCCATTAGCTTCTTAGCATTCCACTTACATATTCTGTATTCTTCCCTCCTTTGCTGAACTTCCACTGGTACATTCCTATCGAGCAATCTACTATATGCCTTTTTCTTCTCTACCAAAGCATTTTTAATCTCTTCTGTCCGCCATGCACTGCCCTTTTTATTCCTATATGTCACTACCTTGTATTTAATTAGATTCTACAACCTTTAACAACAATTTTTCTAAACATTTTTACACCTCATTAACATATGACCGCATTCCTACATTCACTCCATTTTTCCTTGAATCATAACTCTCACTTCTCCCTGGTCCTTAACCCCACATGAACCACAAAATGTTCAGAGTCCCCAAAGAATCCTCTCACAACTCTAGCATCTAGCACAGCTTTTCTCAATGTTTCATCAAGTGCCACACAGTCAATCAAAGCCTTTTGCTCTTCTCTTCCATCATTCCTCACCATGTATATCTGAGGATCATCTTGTGCTGAAAAAAGGTGTTTGCAAGGAATAAACCCCTCTCGCCACAGATATACACAAGATACCTTCCATTTCATTTTCTCCATGCACTCCCCATTTACCAACTATCTCGCCAATCTTATCATCCACTTTTGCATTCATATCACCCAATACGACCATGTTTTTCTCATTATCAAAACCTTTTATACAGTCATTCAAATTTCTCCAGAAAAGCTTCATTGCATCCTTACCTCACACAGCCTTCATATTCACAGGTGCATATACACATGCCCATACATACTTCACAATCCTAATCTTTCCTTTCACCCACACTATTTTTTGATCCACACCATCCATGCTCTATGACACCCTCCCATACCCTTGGTGATAGCAGAATTGCATATCCTTCTTTTCCTCTTCTTGATAATTTTCACTCATTCTCGTCCATACCACACCTCCTTCCATGCCCTCCCATAACTTGCATTCATCATTTCCATTTTCACTCGACACACCTTGCCCAAGGATATGGGTTTCACCAATCCCTAGCACATCCACACTAAAACTTTTATACCTTTCTACAATCTCCCTCCTTTTACTCTCACCACTCATTCCATTCACATTCAGCGCCATCACCTTCAATTGCTCGTCTCTTTTAACCCTCAGCATAACTGGCAGACTGACTCCAGTTCCACTTCTTAGCCCTTTGTGCCTCACCCCTGACAGGGAACTGGCAGAGGGCAACTCCAGCACAGTGTTTCTAGAAGCAATGAGGCTCTAAATTGTCAAATAAAATGAAAGTAACAGCACACCTTAGGTGTTTGTCTACATCTAAAAGTATTGCCCTGATGTAACTGGGCAATGCTTCCACCTTTAGTTCCACCCCTAAGGGTGTAATAATGAGGTCATCACGAGAAGGCAGGGTGAGACTTGGATACTCTAATAAAACTAGAGTATCACTTCAAGGTACTGAAACTTAATAACTTTTCCCAATTTTAAGCTTCTTTTACTTTCCACAGTAGCAGCACCTCCTATCTCATTGGTTACTATACTGCCACTCTGGAGCCACTTTAGGTCCCTTGTACATGGATGTAATTCTGCTCACTTTTCACTTGCCATATGGCCTTAGCATCTTCTGAAAACATAGTTAGGTAGGAGACAATGCCTTCTGTCAAGTCGTTCTTTTAGATAAAAAGAATAAGTCCCAGAAGTGTCTCCAGCACTCCACATTTGGCCTCCACCTATTTGGATATGGTTCCTTGACAAGTGTCTTTTGTTCCCTACCATTAATATAATCCATCCATCAGAAAAATCTCTCCCGTATTCCTACCAGGGTGATCCATTATATCAATCAGCTTCCCATACAGTACACAGAGTAAAACTTCCTACCCACAATGTGCAAACAGACACCCACAATAAGGTAATTACACGTAATCACTTATTCTCTCTATGTCTTAACTGAAAATACAAACATATAAGTATCCGTATGTGGAAAAATACTCAACTAAAACAACATTATAGGAACAGTAAAAGATACCAAAATCTGTAATAATAACATGAATATCCATTCTACTATTTTACCTGAAGGCTATGAGGAGTTTTCCATATCCTTTTCTTTGGAATGGTGGCAGTGTCATAATGCATGCAACATTGTTGCCATCTGGAGACTCTTTTTCCTGAAAAGCAGTGAACAATCTATATCACAAAACAATTCTTCAAAAAAATTACTGAGCACTAAACTATTATTTGTAAAAATCTTGAACATTTTCTTTTACACAATACCCTGTAGCTGCCTGAGACCAACATGATTAAATGCACAGAACACTGCATCCAAAGATATATAATTCTTGCAAGGTGACATGTCACAATTATACCTTGCCTACTTGAAGAATTACAAACTACAAGCAAAAGGATCACAGAAAAAATTAGAGTTACATTTAAAATAACAATGAAGACATACTCTGGTCAAAGCAATTAAAAAAGTCTTCCAACAGGGATATCAATAAAACCTGCTGCTTGAAAATCTAAATAAAAAATAAGCTGAATAATGAAGCAATAAATAGCAATGTCACTATTATCAATTCCACAAAAACCCCACTATTCGGAGAGTAAAAAGAAGAATGACAGGAGTTTTGTATAATTTTGGTCTACATCCTGAGACCCTCTTCAGCAGAATGAGAGAGAGTACAAAGCTATGCAAGGGTTAGGTC
>JAYMFT010031124.1:0-15992 GCA_038088735.1 Panulirus argus
GATATATATATATATATATATATATATATATATATATATATATATATATATTATTATTATTATTATACTTGATCGCTTTTTCCTGCGTCAGCGAGGTAGCGCCAGGAAACAGACGAAGAAAAACCCATCCCCCCGCATACACACACACACATATATATATATATATATATATATATATATATGCTTACATTTCCAGTGAGTCCAATATTTCAAGTGAGGTTGTTGTGGCTGCTCTGAGTAACGGTCTGCTTGCACGGCACAAGAAGGTAGTTTTACATAGTTGTGGCCCCACACTCGTGTGTATGCGTTTTCGAGGCATTCACGAGCTACTGATCACGATCTAGAAATCTGCGCAGAACGCTCTCCTAAGACCATATCCTCACGGCTCTTGGAACTGGGCGTCGCAAAGATCTGTTACATAAAATGTGTCTTCCACACCACTCTTGTTTTGAGATTGACATTCTGGACACGTACCTGCATTAACCAGAAGGTAGAACGGAAGATCCTACTGTGCTGAGGTATACATTAGTTTCCATGCACCGAAAGAAGGTTGACAAGCAAAATAACAGAAAACGGGTATATTGAGGTACGTAGAACTTGGATTATCATGACATATAGTATCTCTCTACACACCTCCTTGCCGGTGTACTGAACTGAGATCTTACAGAGAACTCTATAGTCCAATCTAACTACAGCTGAAAGGATTAGAAACACAATATCTCTTACATCAATAAGTTTAATTATAAAATGCTATTTACACAATAAAACTTGGGAGTCTTGGGTTGCGTCACAACCTGCTGGAGAATAATTTAGATTTTTTTTTTCTTGTTTTCCATGAAGAACAGAGCGGGTGGCAGACACGCAACTCCGTGCACACGATAACAAGCAGATTAAACTACGCATTCATACCCTCAACAAGTGACATAGCAGAAACAGAACACGGACACACACACACATCACACACTCTCTGTTCCTCGGAAGAGAAAGGCCAAACTTTCAGGAATATAACGAAGAGAGAGAGAGAGAGATTCAACATGAAAGAAATATGTGTGTGTGTGTGTGTTGAGCAACAAAATGTTATGATAGTGTCTGTGTATGTGTGTTGAGCAACACAGTGTTGTGATGGTGCATGTGTGTGTTGACCAAACACACAGTTATGGTAAGAACACTTGAAATAAACATGTTTACCCTTGCTGAATTAGAACATAGTATTTAGGATCAGGTTCGTGGAAAGTGAACAACAGTGAAATTATGTGTTCAGAAGTTATCTCCGAAGATGTGTCAAGAAAATATCAAAGGGAATGTAGTAATACCAAGGGAAGATAGTGATGAAATATAATATTTCATTACCGAGTGTCGACCATCACCAACACGGTGTGTGGAATAACAACAATGGTGTTGATGTGATGGGACTCTCTATCAAGTTTCAATGATCCATTCCGAGTCCTTTTTTTTTTGATGATGACTCCCCAACCCACTCCTAAACTCGAACACAGACACCACAATCTCTCCACCTAAACTTAGCACCTTAGTTCCCTTGTGATTTACCGATTTATTCCCGATGTCCCGCAGCTTGGTGTGGTACTTTCCCGTGTCTGTAGAGTAACTTGAAGATTAAGTTGTTCCCTAAATCGGCGACGTGTGACCGTTGTCCCAAGACTTGGCGAACTGATTCCAGGTCAAGTAGAGAGGCAACGTCCTCTCCATCCGTCGGTGATTTAGCGACTCGGCTCTTCCCGTCTTCCTGGATATACTAGCGAGTTACTTGCGTCCCTCACAGTCCACAGTCTCGGCCCAGTTACACATTCCTCCCACGGGATCGAACACCAGCTGCTGCGGGCAGGTGTACACCCAGCCCCGGACCAACCCACGCACCGTCTTTGAGCACGAGATGAACTTCTTGCAGGAGTCCGGGTGGGAGAAGTACCCGGTGTCGTAGCACTGGACGGAGCCATCAGCCATGAGAACTGCCTTCTCCGTCAGCGTGGCGAGCTGGCCCAAGGTGCCGGTCAAGGCGCCCTCGAGATCGTCGTAGTAATAGTCGGTGTAGTCACCGGCGAGGATGGCCGACTGAGCTGGTTTAAGAGTGGGCGGGGGCACCGCGGGGATCTTGGCGAAGGCAGGACGCTGAGGGCGTGGGCTTCGTGGAAGGGGACGAGGTGTCGTGGCCCGGGGCCGGGGGCTGGGTCGAGTGCGGGGACTAGGGCGCGTGCGCGCTCTGGGAGCGGCCGTGGTGGGTGCAGGGGTGATGGGCGTGGGCGTGGCAGCCTTAGGCCTGGGGAACAACGATGCAAGGGTCGGTCGTACTGTCGACTCCGGGTAGGCAGTCGTGTCCGAGAAGGACTCCTCGTCCAACGTGGTCACGGCCTCCTCATCTCCTGCCACTTCGGCCGGCGAGGCTGTAGAACTGAAGACAGGGGCGGCGGTGCTGAGTTGTGGGCGGGCGTCATCATCCTCCGGACGGGTTGCTCTCGAGCTCTCAGCCAATGGGCGGGTAGGTCTTGTTCTCTCAGCCAATGGGCGGCTTGATCTTGGACCGTCAGCCGATGGGCGGCTTGGCCTCGGGCTGAGTTGGATCAGCGGGCGAGATGGCCGTTGGCGAGACTCGGGCTGCAGGCTGGCGTCGTCAGTCTGTGGGCGAGGCAGGCGCGGGCGAGTGAAGGTCCTGGTAGGGTTGGTCCTCGGGGAGGCAGGAGGCTGAGTCCTGATCCTCACGGGTCCACTTGTCGTCTCAGCCTAGGACGAGATGAAGATGATCCCTTACACACAAACCGTTCCACAAGTGGGGAGTAAGTCTTCTAGAACTAGAGTATGGCCAGTTTAAGAGCATAATTATGTGATTCATATATCTTAGCTGGTAACCAAATAGATAAATATCAAAATACTTAATGAAATCTATTTGCTGGATCTTTGATACAAAATTCATCATAGCATTTATCATCAAACATCAACAGGAACACTCATTCCAGACAAGTCTTGTCAGCAACAGAACTGCAACAAGAAGAATGTCTAAGATTAACGAAGTCGGGGAGTCAGGGCCGTAGCTTATCGCCTCCTACAGGAGAGAAGAAGTCCCCGAGAGGCAGAGAGTAGTCACCTGCAAGTCCGAGTTCACCAGAGAGAGGTTGTTCAAAGAACCCAAGAAGTGTGGCGGTGGTGGTGGTAGTGATGGTGTTATGGTTGGGGTTGCACGAGGAAGATTATGTGTAAACAATATGAAAAATTCTCTTACCCACATTGCGTCATTTTTGGATCTGGAAGAGATTGTCATTTATACCAAACAAGCTGGAGAACGATCAGTGAACACAGGCAGATCAAACTGGAGGCTAAAGTCTGTCCTGATGACTTCTGACTGTAATCCTTCCGCATCAAGTTCTGAAACAAAGACGAAGTCCGTCCAAGTCTAAACATGTCACTTTAGGTCATGTGGAGAGTCGTTTCCCAGTCCGGGAGGTGACTGACGGTCTACAGTCTCGGTCAAGTTATTAAGTTGGTTATAACATGCTATCAGTTCATGAGGATTACTTTACCAAGGGTTCGTGTCATTCATCACGCCCAGAGTGACCAGGGGTAACATGTGATGTGCAAATACAAACTACTCTGTATCATATACACGGAAGTCAATTAGAGTATGTGGTACGAACTTCATCACTCACTCTAATCAACTTCCTTTGGTTCACTTGTTAAGTATCCAAATGCAAACTACTGAGGAAGGGTGTGTGGCAAATATACACAATGCATCAACAACCAGAGTAAGGTACTGTGTGGTAATGATGAGAGATGGGGATGAAGTTAAGTATGTACAGTCTGTGTCTGGACGCTAATGGTACTACTACACTCACACTACTACACCCACCACCGGCAAGAGGAAGAAGATATTTACTTGACCAGAAGCTCCGACGACCCCGATTCTCTTCCTCACCAAGATTCTCCTCCTGTTGTTATGGGAAGACCCGGTCGGTCGACGGGGAGGTGGACGTCTGCGGACGCCGGGAGTCGACTTAAGGACCTCCTCCTTCTTCTCCGCCTTCCCTTTCTCGCCGCCCGCTTTGCTTCGAAGCGGCTTGGAGGGAAGGCGAGATCGAGGGTTGGAGGTTCGTCGACCCACGCCGTCCACAGACGGCCCCAGGCGCGTGGCCTGCGACCCCACCAGACGACCTCTTACGCGGGTGCGAGTTCGTGTAGGTCTTCCGGTAGTTGTGGTGGTGGTGGTGGTACGTTCAGTTGTGGTAGTGGTTGTTGTAGGAGGAGTGGGAGGAGTTGTGGTAGTAGTGGTTGTTGAGCTTGTTGTTTGTGGTGATGGGGGTGGTGGTGGTGGTGGCGGAGAAGAGCTAGGGAGGGTATGGTCAGACGACCCGATTTCCGTGGTGGGGATTTCGTCGTCGTCGTAATAGTAATCCACGTTAGGGAGGGCGTCTTGTGGGGCACCACCGGCTGCGGCGGCCTCCTGGGGAGAGAGAACATCATGCAGGCTGGGTCCCGTCCTGACGACCTCCTGCCCGCCATGCGACGACCCGCCATGCACCACCGCCACCACCGACGTCGTCGCCTTCAGTGCTCCGCCACTGCCAGGTTCCCCGCCATGCTGTGAATCATGCACTAAAGTGGGGACATCCACATCCCCCGAGTCCTCTCGGGGAGTAAGTTGATCATGCAAGACAAGTTCTCCCTCTCTCTCTAGAAAGTGTCCATCACCATGATGCATCGTTAGAGGAAGAGAGTGATCAGTGTTGAGGGTGGAGGGCGTGCGTGTGGAGGGGGTGGCCTCCTGAGGCGTGTGAGGAGGGGCGCTATCGTGCGGCGCCCTCGCCTCCTCCGGCACCAGCGGGGCCTGCCCAGGGAGGAGGGGGAGGAGGGGGGATGATGATGCTCCTCCTGCAGGAGGAGCAGCAGGTGACTCTACCGTAGTGCTGGTGGGGAGGTGGTGGTGTTGGTGATTGAGGGAGGAGGTTATGGTGGCGTGTGGGGTTGGGGAGGCTACTGCAGTCTTGGGTGTACTAGGTTTTCTAGCTACCAGAGGCACCAAGTCCAGCAGGGAGATCTCGTCTACCTTAAGCCCGTGCAAGTCTGTTTGCGACACGCCCTCGGCAAGCGACACGCGGTCGGTCCGACCCACGACATTGGCCTGCGACCCGCGACTGCCCTGTTTGACGCTCTTAGCTTGCGACGAGCGGTCACCCTGCGTCACACGGTGGTCGTGCGACGCGCGGTCACCGCCCTGCGCGACGCCCTTGACCCGAGACGCGCGGTCGGCCAGTGACGTGGTGCGGTCGGACGACGTCACGCGGTCATCTTGCGATGCGTGCGCGGTGTGTGACGCGGTGTCGGACTGTGTGACTTGGTTAGTCTGTAAGACACGGTTAGTCTCTGACACACGGCTAGTGTGTGACACATCAGTCTGTGACACAGTACTAGTTTGTGACGCACGGTTGGTCTGTGACACGCGGCCAGTCTGTGACACATCATCAGTCTGTGACACACGAACATGAGATGTCACACCATTAGTCTGTACAACATTATCACTCTGTGACTCACGACCGGTCTCTGACACAAGGCCAGTCTGTGACACACGACTAGTTTGTGACACACGACCAGTTTGTGACGCACGGTTAGTATGTGATACACCATCAGTCTGTGACACATGACTAGCCTGTGACACACGGCCAGTCTGTGACACATGGCCAGTCTGTGACACATGATCAGCCTGTGACACACCGTCAGCCCTTGACACATGGCTAGTCTGTGACACATCATCAGTCTGTGATACGTGATCCGTCTGTGACACACGGCCAGTCTGTGACACACCATCAGTCTGTAACACATGGACACCAGATGTCACACCATCGGACTGTGACAAGCCATCAGTCTGTGACACATGACCAGTCTGTGACACATGGCCAGTCTGTGACACACCATCAGTCTGTAACACATGGACACCAGATGTCACACCATCGGACTGTGACAAGCTATCAGTCTGTGACACATGACCCGTCTGTGACACATGGCCAGTCTGTGACACACCATCAGTCTGTGACACATGGATATCAGATGTCACACCATCGGACTGTGAAAAGCTATCAGTCTGTGACACATGACCAGTCTGTGACACATGGTCAGTCTGTGATGCACGGCTGGTCTGTGACACATGGACACCAGAAGTCACACTGTCAGTCTGCGACACAAAGCCAGCGTGTGACTCAGACTGTGACACGCGGCCAATCTGTGACACACGGCCAGTCTGTGATACTCCTTCAGTCTGTGACCCACGGCCGGTCTGTGACACACGGCCAGTCTGTGATACTTCATCTGTCTGTGACACACGGCCGGTCTGTGATACTTTATCTGTCTGTGATACACGTCCGGTCTGTGACACACGGCCAGTCTGTGATACTCCATCAGTCTGTGACACACGGCCGGTTTGTGATACTCCATCAGTCTGTGACACACGACCGGTCTGTGATATTTCATCTGTCTGTGACACACGGCCGGTCTCTGATACTTTATCTGTCTGTGATACATGTCCGGTCTGTGACACGCGGCCAGTCTGCAATACTCCCTCAGTGTGTGACACACGGCCGGTCTCTGACACACGGCCAGTCTGTGATACTTCATCTGTCTGTGACACACGGCCGGTCTGTGATATTTCATCTGTCTGTGATACACGTCCGTTCTGTGACACACGGCCAGTCTGTGATACTTCATCAGTCTGTGACACACGGCCGGTCTGTGACACACGGCTAGTTTGTGATACTTCATCAGTCTGTGACACACGGCCGGTCTGTGACACACGGCCAGTCTGTGATACTCTATCAGTCTGTGACACATGGCCAGTCTGTGATACTCTATCAGTCTGTGACACACGGCCAGTCTGTGACACACTGCCGGTCTGTGACACACGGCCAGACTGTGATACTTCATCAGTCTGTGACACACGGCCAGTCTGTGATACTCCTTCAGTCTGTGACACACGGCCGGTCTGTGATACCCTCTCAGTCTGTGACACACGGCCGGTCTGTGACACACGGCCAGTCTGTGATACTTCATCAGTCTGTGACACACGGCCAGTCTGTGATAGTTCATCAGTCTGTGACACGCGGCCAGTCTGTGATACTCTCTCAGTCTGTGACACACGGCCAGTCTGTGACATACCATCAGTCTGTGACACACGGACTCCAGATGTTACATCATCAGTCTGTGACAAATGTTCAGTCTGTGAAACACGGCCAGTCTGTGACCCGTGAGAAGTCTGTGAGACATCATCAGTCTGTGACATACGGCCAGTATGTGAAACACGGCCAGTCTGTGACACACGTTCTCCAGATATCACGCCATGAGTCTGTGACACACGGCCAGTCTGTGACTCATGGGCAGTTGGTGACACATCATCAGTCTGTGACACATCATTAGTCTGTAACGCATGGCCAGTCTGTGACACACCGGTCTGTGTCACACCATCAGTCTGTGACACACGGACTTCAGAAGTTACATCATCAGTCTGTGATACACGGCCAGTCTGTGACTCATGGGCAGTCTGTGACACACGGACATGAGATGCCATACCATCAGTCTGTGATACATGGTCACTCTGTGTCACATCATCAGGAAGTGACACACGGCCAGTCTGTTGGAAACGATCAGTCTGAGACACACGGACACCAGATGTCAAGCCATCAGTCTGTGACACACGTCCAGTCTGTGACACATGTCCAGTCTGTGTCACATGGTCAGTCTGTGACGCACGGCCAGTCTGTGACGCACGTAGACCAGATGTCACACCATCAGTCTGTATTACACGTCCAGTCTGTGACACATGATCAGTATGTGACACACCTACGGTCTGTGACCCACGGTTAGTCTGTGACACACGTGCACCAGAAGTTTGTGACACAAGGTTAGTCTTTGACACATCGTCTGTCTGTGATACACGGACAAAAGACGTCGCACCATCTGTCTGTGAAACATGGTTAGTCTGTGACACATCATCAGTTTGTGACACACGGTCACTAGATCTCAGGCCATCAGTCTGTGACACTCCAACAGTCTCTGATACACGTCCAGTCTGTGACACACGGCCAGTCTGTGGCAAAACATCAGTCTGTGACACGCGACCAGTCTGTGATACACCTTCAGTCTGTGACACACGGTCGGTCTGTGATACACCTTCAGTCTGTGACACACGGCCAGTCTGTGACACACGGTCAGTCTGTGATACACCTTCAGTCTGTGACACACGGCCAGTCTGTGACACACGTTCACCAGATGCCACATCATGAGTCTGTGACACACGACCAGTCTGTGACACATGGTCAGTCTGTGATACACCTGACTGTGACACACGCTCACCAGATGTCACACCATGAGTCTGTGACACACGGCCAGTCTGTGACACATGATCAATCTGTGATACACCTTCAGTCTGTGACACATGGCCAGTTTGTGACGCACGATCAGTCTGTAACACACGACCACTCTGTGACACATGATCAGTCTGTGACACACGTTCACTAGATGTCACGCGGTGAGTCTGTGACACACGGCCAGTCTGAGATACATGGCCAGTCTGTAACACACGTTCACCAGATGCCACACCATGAGTCTGTGACACACGACCAGTCTGTGACACATGGTCAATCTTTGACAAACCTGTCTGTGACACACGGCCAGTCTGTGACACATGATCAGTCTGTGATACACCTTCAGTCTGTGATACACGGCCAGTTTGTGACGCACGATCAGTCTGTAACAAACGACCACTCTGTGACACATGGTCAGTCTGTGACCCACGTTCACCAGATGTCACACCATGAGTCTGTGACAAACTGCCAGTCTGTGACACATGGTTAGTCTGTGACACACCTTCAGTCTGTGACACATGTTCACCAGATGTTACACCATGAGTCTGTGACACACGGCCAGTCTGAGACACACGGTCAGTCTGTGACACACCTTCTGTCAGTGACACACGGCCAGTCTGTGACACACGGCTAGTCTGTGACACATGGTCAGTCTGTGACACACGGCCAGTCTGTGACACACGATCAATCTGTGATACACCTTCAGTCTGTGACACACGGCCTGTCTGTGACGCACGATCAGTCTGTAACAAACGACCACTCTGTGACACATGGTCAGTCTGTGACACACGTTCACCAGATGTCACGCGGTGAGTCTGTGATACACGGCCAGTCTGTGATACACCTTCTGTCTGTGACACACGGCCAGTCTGTGATACACCTTCTGTCTGTGACACACGGCCAGTCTGTGACACACGTTCACCAGATGTCACACCATGAGTCTGCGACACACGGCCAGTATGTGACACATGGTCATCCTGTGACAAACCTTCAATCTGTGACACACGGCCAGTCTGTGACACACGTTCACCAGATGTCACACCATGAGTCTGTGACACACGGCCAGTCTGTGACACATGGTCAGTCTCTGACACACCTGTCTGTGACACACGTTCACCAGATGTCACACCATGAGTCTGTGACACACGGCCAGTCTGTGACACAGTATCAATCTGTGATACACCTTTTGTCTGTGACACACGGCCAGTTTGTGACGCACGATCAGACTGTAACAAATGACCACTCTGTGACACATGGTCAGTCTGTGACTCACGGTCACCAGATGTCACGCCGTGAGTCTGTGACACATCTTCAGTCTGTGACACACGTTCACCAGATGTCACACCATGAGCCTGTGACACACGGCCAGTCTGTGACACATGGCCAGTCTGTGACACACCTTCAGTCTGTGACGTACGATCACCAGATGTCACGCCTTGAGTCTGTAATACGCGGCCAGTCTGTGACACACGTACACCAGATGTCACGACATTAGTCTGTGACACACGTTCACCAGATGTCACACCCGAAGTCTGTGACACACGGCCAGTCTGTGACACACGGTCAGCCTGTGACTCACCTTCAGTCTGTGGCACACGGCCAGTCTGTGACACAACTTCAGTCTGTAACACACGGCCAGTCTGTGACACACCTTCAGTCTGTGACACACGGCCAGTCTGTGACTCATGATCAGTCTGTGATACACCAGCCTTTGACACACGACCAGTCTGTGATACTTGGTCAGACTGTGACACACCTGCTCCAGATGTCACGACATGAGTCTGTGACACACGGCCAGTCTGTGACACACCTTCAGTCTGTGACACACGACCAGTCTGTGACACATCATCTGCCTGTGACACATGGACTCCAGATATCACTTCATTAGGCTGTGACAATAGACCAGTCTGTGACACAGAATCAGTCTGCGACACACGATCAGTCTGTGACACACGATCAGTTTGTGACACATGGACACCAGATGTCACTGCATCAGTCTGTGAGACAAGAGCAGTCTGTGATACATCATCAGTCTGTGACACATCGTCAGTCTGTGTTACAGTGACACCAGATGTCACTCCATCAGTCTGTGACACACTGTCTGTTTGTGACGCATGACCACTCTGTAATACACGGCCTTTATGTAACACCCGATCAGTCTGTGACACACGTCCATTCTTTGACACGCGATTACTCTGTGACACACGTCCATTCTTTGACACACGACGAGTCTGTGACACACGTCCAGTCTTTGACACACGACCAGCCTGTGACACACGATCAGTCTGGGACACACGACCAGTCTGTGACACACGACCAGCCTGTGACACACGACCAGCCTGTGACACACGACCAGCTTGTGACACACGTCCAGTCTTTGACACACGACCAGCCTGTGACACACGTCCAGACTGTGACACACGCCCACTCTGTGACACACGTCCAGTCTTTGACACACGACGAGTCTGTGACACACGACCAGTCTGTGACACACGCCCACTCTGTGACACACGTCCAGTCTTTGACGCACGATCAGTGTGTGCCTCACTATCAGTGTGTGCCACGCTATCAGTCTGTGACACGCGATCAGTCTGTGCCACGCTATCAGTCTGTGACACACGATCAGTCTGTGCCACGCTGTCAGTCTGTGACACGCGATCATTCTGTGCCACGCTATCAGTCTGTGCATCGTGAGTGAGAATGTTGGTATCTGTGTCTAGGATGATTTCGGGCAAGTTGTCTGGGAGGATGACGATCTTTGACCTAAGGCGAGTCTGAGGGACAGCCGTGACCTGTGCCTGGTCGACCTCGGACACAACAGCCGTGACCTGTGCCTGGTCGACCCTGGACACAGCAGCCGTGACCTGTGCCTGGTCGACCCTGGACACAGACGTGACCTGTGCCTGGTCGACCCTAGACACAGCAGCCGTGACCTGTGCCTGGTCGAACCTGGACACAGCAGCCGTGACCTGTGCCTGGTCGACCCTGGACACAGACCCAGCTTGACGGCCCCGACCTGACGCACTGCTGTCACCGGTGGCCAAGTTCCTGTGAGCTACCTCGCCGTGCCCGTGTTCGACGTCAGATGGGACCCCTGGAGACACCATGACGGGCGTGATCCTAGGAATGGTCTTGACCGGGACCGGTTTGATCTCTTGTACCACCGTGCTCGGTATGGGTACCTTATGCCCGTGCCCGGCCTTGGCAGCCCTGAGGAGGAGGAGCTCGCTCTCCGAAACAACCTTGGACGGCACGAGTTTGTGCCCGTGGACGACTCTCGTCCGTCCCAAGTTGTTCTCGGGTAGGTCGAACTCGTGGCTGTGGGCGCCGTCGCCCGTGAGGTCGACCGGGGGCCTGAGGGTGATTGATCCAAAGCTAATCTCTGGCGTCAGGTCGGCGTCGTCGGGTGCGAGCGCGACCCCGGACTGCCCCTCAGCCTCGGGGTGTGGCTTGGGTAGAGAGTCACCTGGAGTTAGTACAGTTGAGTCCTGTTTGTCTCCCACAACCTCGACTACTAGTACTTCCCCCTCGGTTGGTGCTCCAGGCTTCGACACTACGACCGCCCCGACGCTCGAGGGCGCTGAACCCGCCTGATTGGAAGGTGCCACAGCCGAGTGATCATCAGGCAAACCAACAACATGCAAGAGATTATCCTGAATGTCCACTGTGTGAACGGCCGCAGATGTGGGCGTCGGGCGCACCACAAGGGGCCTGTATCTGACAGAGGACGGACTTACAGGGACGCTGACAACCGTCGTCTCCTCGGTGGTGGTGACGATTTCCTCTTCAGTGGTGAAACGGCCCCGCTCGATCGTCACGTACCTGCGGGGGGGGGAGGAAAAGGGCAAAGTCAGTACAGCAGAGTGGACATGGTGGTCGGAAGACTGTACTGTGTTTTTCCACGCTGCTTACCAGTCAGTATTTCTGATTATCAGTGACATCTGGCGTTAGAACTGGAAGGCGGTATAAGCGACGCACGCGCACACACACACACACACACACATAATCGCGCTTCCCAATGTCTTCTGTTAGTATACATCTCCCGAACTGCTGTAGCAGGAACCAGTATGGTATCCGCTGGTAATTGCATCTTGCAACGCAGGGCGAAGCAGCGAGTGGGCGTCCACTTGCACAGCATGGCGGAGAGTTGTTGACATGGCAAACAGCACGTGAGTGACCCAGTAGGTAAGGTCATGCCCATAGGTAAGGTCATGCCCATTGGTAAGGTCATACCCAGTACAGAAAGCGGAGTGTTTGCTAAAGAAGAAGAAGAGAGGCAGCAGCAGCAGCAGCAGCAACTAGCAACTGAACCTCGAGTGTGAAGGACCACAGAGGAAAGATCGGGACGTCGACTTCGGGTATTAGATTAAGGTCATACAGGTAGAGACAGCAAGTTCAACATATCAGAAAGGAAAATCAAGAAAAAGAGAAAGAATAATCCTGCAGGTGTTCTCTGAGAAGCAGGCATGAAACGGGTTTACCATAACTTCCACCAGTGCTTGAGGGAGGAGAACACATCCACTCCATACATAAATTTGTATGAGAGTGACTTGGAAACTGACGTCATTTGCAAAGAATCAAGCAGCGAAAGGCTCAGCTGTTGATGCAACAAGTGAAAAAAAAAAAGAAAGCTCAGCTGTTGATGCAAGAAGTGAAAAAAAAAAGCTCAGCTGTTGATGCAGGGAGTGAAAAAAAGCTCAGTTGTTGATGCGAGAAGTGAAAGGGGAAAAAAAAAAAGCGATGCTGTTGATGCAAGCAGTCGAAAAGCTCAGCTGCTGAAACACTAAAGGTTGGTGGTACCTTGGGCTGGTAGGTGCGATCTCGACTAAACCTTGTGCTGGACTAACAGTGGGCTCTGAGGCGGGAAGAGAAGGTGGGGTTGGGGATTCAGTCGTGGTCCTGCCACGAGAACGGTCAATTGTCACGTACTCGAGTGTCGGCTGCGTCGGGTACAGCTCCTCGATGGGAGTCGGAGTGGCTGCGCTAACGTCAGCGGACGGGGCGACCACACCCCCTCCGGACGTTGGAGGACGACGCCTGTTGAGGACGACGTACTCTCGTGCTCCTCCTCCTCCTCCTCCTGGTGTCGGGTCGGCCTCGCGGGCCAGGCCTCCCTCATCCGCTGCGGGACGGGCCTGGGCGGCGGGTCTCTGGCGCCTTATGGTAGTGTACTCGGGGCGTCTACCTCCTGTGCTGGAGGATTGCTGTTGCCTGGAGGATGACGACGAGGAGGAGGAGGAGGAGTCGGCGGCTGTTTTCTGGGACGTCCGACTCCTGTGCGACAACGGTTGGTTTAGAACTCTCGTGAAACGGGAGCGACAGAGACAAGCCAGTAGTGACAAGGCAACAAGGAGTCACAGAGAAGAAACACCTCACCTGTCGCGGCTGATGCTGGTGTACTGAGGCCTCGAGCGTCCTCCTAGAGATCCTGAGGAGGAGGTGGTCTCCCGGTCGTTGCCTGAGGTCGAACTCGAACTCCTGGAGGAAGTCGACCCCCTAATGAACTGGTTCCCTCCGGAGTTCTGCAGTCTGCAAGGGCGTTCAAGGCGGTGTTAGACACAAGACATGTCCCATGGGAACAGCAGGAGACGAATGACAATCTAATATTCGCAAAGATGGAAATTATACCGCATTTCTACAGCGTACATTTGGCCGTCCTAAACAGCCTTTTAAAACCACTTCGCTGCCTACTGCATCTGTAGGCAGGTACTCCCTCTCCACTACTCATTCCACAACTTACTGTCTGCTGACGGTGTTGGAGACATCCTCAACCGGTTCCGGCAGGTCGACGGGATCGGTATCCACCTCGTAGTAGTAGTAGTACTCGCCGTTGTCGGGGTACTCGTCGTTGTCGGGGTACTCGTCCGGGTAGTAGTCGTAGTCGACGGGGATCTCGGTGGTAGTGGGGATGGAGCCAGACGAGGGTCGAGGGGTGGTAGCGGAGGCACCGCCTCGACTCTTCTTCTCGGTGGAGCACTTGGTCCTGGTCGGGTGGTCGCATCCGTCGATGGTCTTGCTGAACACCAGGTCTGTTGGGAGACGTAGGAGGACGTCAGCTCCCCGCCCACAACGTGCGTCACCTACTTAAGGGGCGAGTGAAGGCGTACGTTACTTACCTGAGGAACAGGTTAAGGCGTACGTCACTTACCTGATGGGGTAGGGTGAAAGCGTACGTCACTTACCTGAGGGACAGGTGAAGACGTACGTCGCTGACCTGATGGACAGGTGAAGACGTACGTCACTTACCTGAGGGGGCGGGTGAAGACGTACGTCGCTTACCTGAAGGGGCGGGTAAGACGTACATCACTTACCTGAGGGGCAGGTGAAGACGTAAGTCGCTTACCTGAGGACAGGTGAAGACGTACGTCACTTACCTGAGGGACGGATGAAGACGTACGTCACTTACCTGAGGGGGCGGGTGAAGACGTACATCACTTACCTGAGGGGCAGGTGAAGGCGTGGGCCACAATGCCCAGACCTGAAGCTCCGGAGTCCAGGCACCAGTAGTACTTGTGGCAGTTGTCGGGGTTGGGGTAGAAGCCCTCCCGCTTGCACGAGAACCCTGCCAAGGGACGAGGCCTCACGTCAAACACGGTCGGAACACCAGCGACGTTAAGAAATCAAGAGCACCCAATGGTATCTATCCCCTCCTATTTCTATCAGCTTTGTCCATCCGTGCACCTGCGTATGCGAACGTGTGTGTGTGTGTGTGTGTGTGTCTCTCTATCATCAAATGATCTATCTGTCCATGTCTATCAACCAGTCTATCTACGTATCGCTGAACTGATTTGTTTATCTATCTATCTACCTATATCGTTCTCTCTATTGACAGAACGATCAAACAAAATCCAGATATCAGAAATTCGGAAACTCCAGCGAGGTCCAGAAAAAGAATTTTTGAGAGAACAGATTTCTCAATTTTGCCATCACCTTCATTCCTGTTCAGTGTACAAATACTGTGTTGTACTATCAAGGTGAACACAGAAGAAAATTATTCAATATTCAATAAATCAAACATTTTGACTGTTTAGATAAACTTGAGGTCCAGGAAAAATAAAAAATCTGGCCCTATTCAGGTCCCAAACATTCCAGATTTTTGACGTTAACTGTGTATTTATCAATTCGTCACCACCTACTCATCACTGATTGTGGACCACCTCGCCTATCTATCGATCTAGCTCTCCGTCTATCGTCACACTATCGCTGTCTATTGGGCCTTTCTCACCCATCTATCGAGTTCTGGGGTGTGGTGGCGGTGGACCACCCCTACTACTGCCAACTCACCTGAGACCGGGCTGGGTGTGGTGGGCGGAGCTGGGGTGTTGAGAGGGTCGATCGTGGTCGTCGTCGTCCGCTTCCTCTGTCCTCGTCGTGGCCCTTGGCGGCGTCTGGTTCCTCCGGGGCGCCGCAGTGCCCCTCCGGCAGTGCGCGCGGTCGTGGGCGGTCTCGTGGGCCTGCAGGAGGCGCAGGAGGAGGAGGAGGTTTGTTATTGAGGTGTGGTGGGATGACGTGTTTGAGTGTTAAAGATAAAAAAAAAAGAAATGCACTCACATCCATTTATCACCTTTTTTTTTTTTATGTTGAAGGCTCCAGTCACGGACAAAATTCCACATCAAGCCCGGGCCCTAATTGAAATAT
>JAYMFT010031135.1:0-15992 GCA_038088735.1 Panulirus argus
TGTGTGTGTGTGTGTGTGTGTGTGTGTGTGTGTGTGTGTGTGTGTGTGTGTGTGTGTGTCTGTGTGTGTGTGTGTGTCATGGGCCAGGCTGTCATCATACGGTCTGGTTGACATGGATCACTTACCGTATACTGCTGGCCACTTCCTACGCCTCCTCAGCAAATCTGTTTGTACTCACCTGAAAAACAGAAGTACATAAATCACTACGGTACTGCATAGATAACAGAAACACATCAATACATCAATCACTACATTACTGCATAGATAATAGAAATACATCAATCACTACAGTACTGTACAGATAACAGGAAATACTTCAATACATCATTCACTACATTACTGAAGAGATAACAGATTTACGCCAATCACTACAGTACTGTATAAATAACATAAATACATCAATCACTACAGTACCGCACAGACAACGAACTGAAACTCCAACTTAACACTAACATGTAAACTAGCATATGGATCAGGATGGGACGGACACCTCACTGCTGTAGAACTTGCCCCACCAGACAGATGGACTCCGCAACTGACATTCCTTTCTTTGGGGAATTACTTCACACTTTATTCTTCTAAGTACACACAGACCCAGGCGTTCCTGTGATAGCGTTGGTGAAGTGCACACGGCAGGGTGGGGGAGGGTGTGGGGGGTGGCGGTGGTGGTGGTGGAGGGGGCGCCTCGCGCTGAGCCAACGTTGGGTACAATACATCGACAGAGGAATAGGGTAGGGAGGTATGGGGGGGGGTTTGGGTGGTCGTGGGGGTAGGGGGTCCAAGTCCCGATGAAAGGAGGGGGTATTGGGGGGGTGGAGGGAGGGAGACGGGCAGTGTTAAGAGCACGGGTGTAGCAATTCTAAGTACTGGCAACACGAGATGTGCTTAACGGAGTGTCAGAGTGCATTCAGATAGAAGACTGTAAAATGTGGAAACTGAACTGACGTTGATAACGAGACAATCTAGAGGTCAAACTACATCATGTATAAGGCATACGACAGAACTAATGCACTGGCGCTGGCAATCAACACAGGCGAGTATTAGGATACATCAAATACATGGAGTATATCTCACAGGATAGAGTGATACCGACGGTAACGTGAGACAAGTTACATGATGCAGGATGTAGCTAAGGGCATGGGAGACTTTGGGCGTGGGAAGAGAAAGTCCTGGAAAAAGTATCAGTATCAGTGAAATGATCACTGATTCTAAGACACCTCAATGATATAAAGTTTGTGTGTGTGCGCCTACCAAGTGTAAAGCGGAGCCGACATTTGAAGTGCTTTGGGTCACACTCTTCTGTATCTTGCCATACACACACATGTACTTTGGCAGTGGTAATATCACACAGCCTGGTATGGTGCCCTATTGTCCAAACTGGCGTTTCTTAGGCCCTAAAACCATCATGATATTATGTATTACAGAAACTATACAGTCAACAGCAGCGGAACTCTACGGGCCATGCATGCCCGCCTTGCACAACCCCCAGGACTCTTGCCATTCTACTGCTCTAGTAAACACATTCGAATCCAAGTCAAGAAGCCTTCCAGACCTTCTCAAATGGGAGACATCTATTCATATAAGTTACTACAGCTTATACTGGCCTTAGCATGTATGGGATTCATGGACTTCACCATGAGTGACATACGTACTATCCTACCAACCTCTTTGACATCACTGTTACCCACTTTCCTCCAAAGTCCCAGTTCATGTCACAGCCCGAGGTGACGCTGGAAGTCACTAACGACGACCGTTACCACACTGACATCATCATCACTGGACAAAACCTGCCGCAAATTATGTATAGAGATGGGGGTCCCTACAGCAAACCACAGGTGCTGCTGGTAGTGCTTCATGTACTGGGCTCAGGATGCATGATATGGTTGAAGGAATCGGCAAAAACTCATACCTTGATGGATGGAATCAATCACCCCCTGGGTGTAGCAGCGACTAGCATTGAAATAATCATTCAAGAAGATCCATGTATACGTATGACTCCACGAACAGGATCAGCAGACAATTTCATGTTTGTTATCTCCCGACTCAGGCTAGGCTATGGATATACTCACGGGAGTCTGCCCCCTCCTCTTGGTACTGAATAAACAAAGCTATTCTCACATCCTGCTACATTATGTACCTAAAAACTATAAAATTAATGAGTTCCGAGGTGATTGTTAATGAATATTACATGATAAGTATAAGTATTTCATCCACAACAACGTTCGGCCTAGGCTACTTAAAAAAAAAAAAGTATTCTAACTTTGCCTATTACAAACAGTTACTTGCTACATGATATATAATCCAGTGACTGTTGTTCAAAGCCTTGTAAACAGTTTACATTACAGAGTAGATTGCTGAATAATTCATCAAATGCTGTTCAGCCCCTGTTTACATATTTCATCACTAACGTCATATGTAATTCATTCACTGAGGCCCCAATAGTTCCTGGACCTTTTGCGCACTGTTTACCCTCCTTTGCGCCACCTCCTGGAATTAGGGTTGGCGCGCACAATATATTAGCTGCTCCTGCGGCAAAATCAAAATCCTATTTCTTCTCTACCTTTCCTTACAGTATCGTACCAATGATCCACCTATCCAAACACCACAACTCGACCTGGTCCTAACCCAACCCACGCCTCTTTTGACCAATTCTATTCTACCCTCTTAGTACATCCCGACCGAGCGTAACCCCAAAATAAACCTACCTAACCAAACCTAACGTTCCTTGGCCTCGTCTAAACTCCCCATCTCACCCGAAACGACCCAACCCTAACCCACAATACCCTATGGTACTTCAACCCTCCCACGTCCTTTAACAAGTTATCCAACCATTCTTAACTGAGCCCTACTTTGCCCTTAACTACCTACCTCACAGTACGCTGCTCGGCTATAGCCCGTCTCTTACAAAACCTCTCACTACCTCCCCTTTCCCGCCAGCAAACTACAATGCTTAACTGGATCTCCCATTCCTCAAAGCCTCTCCTGTGACGTAGGGTGAGTAGTGGAGATACAAAATGCCGTAGTTACAGAAGTATGAGACTCTCCTCCCCAAAGGAGAAATGCGGGGAATAAGTCTACACTTGTCTACCGTCTACCTAGATCTACCCAGTGGAATGAGAGACGGTTTGGTCTGGGAGGTGAGGTAAACTGGTGCCAGTGTGAGTGTCTTCTGTCTGCTGATAAACTGTTAAATGTTGGCACCTACCTAAGCTGCCACCAGACGACAGACTGATATCCGTCAACAATATAGGGTTGAGCAGATCCTAACCCGCAACACCAGTAAGTCTTCAGTGCTCATGCGACCAGTCGCTGTCTCAACCTTAAGTGGTGAATCGTCAGGCAAACTTATAAATGCCCCAAGTCTCGGACACACACCTGGTGACTGTACTACGTACTCTCAATCGTGGCTGTATAACATACTCTCCCTGGTGACTGTATTATGTACTCGCACTGGTGACGACTGTATTATGTACTCTTACTTACGACTGTATTCTTTACTCTCACTGGTGACTGTACTATGTACTCTCACAGTTGACTGTAAATCAAATTTTCCACGATTTCCAACAACGAAAGATCTCTAGGGCAGGCCATGGGAGAGGCCACTTTCCTCACATCACGTGCTCAATCGTACAGCCCAGGTTGAGCCAGTACTGATGCAAGAGACGAGAATAATATGATCATAAAAGATTTCTATCATCTGCTCGAGGCTGTCGGCTGCTGTTCCACAACTGGTCAGTTGGGTAGCCTGAAGGATGAAGGTTATAGCAATCTGGTAGTCCGGTAGCCCCAGCGTGTAGCAACCATCGTAGCCTAATAGAGCAGTGGTCAGGTGACCCACAATATCAGTGTGTGGTAGTCTATGATACACCAGCAGGGTTGCCTATCAGTATAGCAGCAGGGCTGGCTATCAGTATAGCAACAGGGCTGGCTATCAGTATAGCAGTAGTGTTGGGTATCACTATAACACCAGGACAGTATGGGTGTGGCAGATGTGAGGCCACGCGTCTGTAGCCCTAACAACTGGGTAGCCCCGCGCCCTCACCTCTGGGCACAGGTAATGACAGTCGAACTAACACGCAAGTCGCTCACATAAACTCACACCAAGGAAGCAGTTCCTTCCGCCATTCATGCCCTAATAACTGAAGCCTATAATGACGTTCTAGATAACCAATCTTTAAGGAAACCTTCACACCTTTGGACATAAGCGGCGTCATAACCGTGCTGATTATTTTGCTAAATACGCTTGTCTGCTACCAAGCCCTTGAACTAGACTTGGTCGAACTAATGCCACAGTCCCCACCGTTCTCTTGGTAAAGGTTCTCATGGTAATGGCCCATGAGGTGGCGGTGGTGAGACTGGTGCAGCAGCTTCTTCCCCAACTGCTGGATTAAGGCCAGGTGATTCCGCTGGAGAGAGAGAGAGTGTCGGTCGGGAGGAACAGTGGGTTGAGCGCCTCGTGAAAAATGGTGCTGTAAGAGGGACCGAGGATGATCTTGCACTTTTCCTGCACCTCTTCCAGTGGCCCTTGTTGTGTTGGGGGAGGGGAGGGGAGGGGAAGGCACAGGTGAGTATGGAAAGAACGAAAGTTGAGGAGACGTTCCTGTATTCAGGTCCAGGGCCGCCATGTGCCATGAGTCCACTAAGGGTGTGGGGACGATGGCTAGATGATTTGATGATAGTAACTGACGGGTTCCAGGGTGACACCGAGAAGACTGGTGGACTGAACAACCTGGAGGAGGCTGGGGACCTAGTGAGACAGCAGGAGATTGGACTGGGTTGGAAGCAAAGTTGGCGCGCATGATTAAGGTCGTGGCTTGGTTGATGATGGCGTACGTGGTTGGCGATCGTACGGCTCTGGAGGCTGCTGAGGGCGTCCTGGAGGTCGATGCTGCAGGGAGAGCTGTTGTCAATTATGCCACCGGTGACACAATCGTCCACGTACATCCACCGAATGAGGTCATCCATCTGGGCATCAATGATTTAATCTGAGTCGTTCTAACATCTTTCTGACATTGTTTATGTCATCATTTTTCTTCACTACTCTTTATCTCCGTTTAGTAACATAACCTTATTACATAATCACGAGATTCTAAATCATTCTTCAGTCCTCCGTGACGAAGAACCAAGAGAAGGAAGACGGATTTGTAACATAAGCTACCAGGAACAATACGAGTCAGGCGACGTCCTCCCCCGTGTCTTGGTCGGCCGTGATGCGCCAAGATGAGCCAAAAACCAAACAAGGTGGAGTCAGGCGGACCATACACAACACAAAGGTCTGCGTACAGTGGAGCATGTGTGGCAGGAGAGACAAGCCCTGTGGTCCGTGACGGTATTACTGCCTTGGGTCGTATATGGCCAGGGTTCCCCCAGCAGGCCGCACCATATACAGCCTCTTGCTATATTTGCAGTCAGCATGCCTCCAGCCCCGAGTGACCACCGCCGTGCGATACTTGGAGACGACGCGTCGGTACGGTTCTCTCCAGCACAAACCATCTGGGTATAGTGGCCTGGCCTCTGACCTGACTCTCAGGGGTCACGGTCATACCCAAGGGGAGGGGGGAAGTATGTACCGTCGTGCCCAGGGAGGCTAAGGAGGACAGTTTTGGTGGTGTGACTAATCGTGATGGACATTATGCGCCATTATCCATGATGTATCTGAAGCCTGACTTACCACAAGGGGTTGTCAGTTGCCGAGTATTGTTCACCGGTGTCCACCAGAGCCACACGAGCGGGTCGATTTGCACGAGGTAAACACACGAAGGTAAAAGACCCGAACCGACTTACAGGCTTTGAGACAAGGCGGTAATTACCCCCGTCCCGTGGGCCCCGCTAACGCCAGGCCTCGCAGCGGGTGCAGGTGTGCACACCCCAGGCCTCGGACACACACACATACACACATACCTACACACCTGTCACTATAACACCCGAGGCCGGCACGGTGTTACCCCATTCTCGCCCGCTTCTACCTCCTCCCTCGTCCTCTCCTGCTAAAACACATACCAAGTCTCTCATCGTTACGTCAACCGCATTTGTAGCTTTATTTCAGAGTACCGTGTGTGTGTTGGCGTGGAGGAGGTGCATGAGTAGAGCTACACCCGGTGAGTCAGGTATATGCCACAATATGTGAGGCAAAAGTAGCCAGGTGTGTGACGGCGTGACCCCCAGATGGTGGGGGTAGAGAGGCGAGCGCAGCGCACCGCTACGCTCTCCTAGCCTAGCTATAAAAACCACGACGAGCGTCTGCACCGCCCGCCCCAACCTGCTGCTCAGGGGATCCCCACACTCACCCTCGTTGGGGCCGAGGATAATGATAATACTCAACTGGCCATCAACATAGTGAAAAAAAAATGGGAGTCAAGCATTTTTACCCGGCTCTGAGAGCCACAGGCCCTTAGGATTTCTACAAAACTTGCTTGATAACGTGGAAATTAATATACACATAATCAGTGATTATATGTAGAGGTTCCGTCTAAGATATTCCGTACCTGGCGCTACACAGAACTCTAAAACGTGAGCCTATGAAAGCTAGGTTAGCAACAGCGAGTCCCCAGCGGTACTCCCGATCACTCGGAGCCAGCCTTGTCGGCATTCATGCCTGGTCTCTCAGAAGGGGAAAAATTCTCGTTGCGCAGACGCGTGGATGAAGATAATCCGGCAACAAAAACTAGTAAGACTAGTTAAAGACTAGTTTAGATGGAGGTCTGCGCTGAGGAAGGGATAGGTATGTGTACGTACCAACCTGGTGACACACTGACCCCCAGCTGGGAGGCTGGTTGGGTATAGGCGCCCTGGTAAAATACCTGGTGAAGTCTTCGTGGGTCTTCTAACCTCACCAGAGACCGGGCTGGGGCCAACCCACATCGGGTCTGTGATGGATCTCTGTGTCTGAGAGGATTTCTCCTGATGTAGTGGAGGGAAGTTATGTCTAAACATGGGCAGAGACCAGTACTGCACTTCTTCAGCTGGGAGCTACGAGAGCAGAGTGGAGTGAGAGGTGGTCGGAGCATCTCCCACGATGGTAACGCAGTGTATTACGTGTGGATAGACAGTTGCCTAGAGAGACACACACATCTGCTCTGCCAAAAGGCTGTGAATACCAGACAGTAACCCAGACGGTTATTATTATATTCTGGCGGCCATTTAAGGGATGTGATTTCTACTTGTGACCCATCGGCTGTGATATACGACTGATAATTTCGCGTCAGGACCAAAAAAAATCCCCAGAGTCAATCAAGGGATCTGGCTTTTTATCATATATTCAAAAATGATAAAGAAATCCTAGTGTGACACCAGTGAATTAAACTTGTCCATCTGTCAGCTGCTATCAACACCGAGGGTGTTCATGTCCAAAGGCGAAGTCGTAAACAGTTGTATCAACACAAACACTGAGCTCAACTTGCTATATGATTAATCGTGTTGTCAGTTATAGGCGCCCCAGGAGGAGCAGGGGGTCGAGTGTAGCACCATAAAGTACTCCAAAGGTAATGGATTCCACATCCGAGGGAAAATGACTGAGGAATCGTTTCTGGTCTTGAATTTGCCTTTCTAACCAGTTCAATGGCGTCTCGTCTCTACAGTAGTTCCAGCTCAACCAAGAGGGTCATGACATTTAGTGGTAAATGATCCTTCCAGAAGTTTCAGGGGTACAATAAGGACCAATTTCTGGTCAGATACCTACTTAAAAGATGTTTATGAGGCTGTGCAGTGCAGTCTCTATGGACACATTTCCCCATAAACCCATACTGCCATTTGGGCAAGAGTATGATGATTGGCTTCAAGATACTGCTAGAATTCGGAACTCATTATTCTCTCGGAAAACTTTGCCTCGAGTGCGAAGGATGGATACATACAGGCCGGTGTTTACTTACGATCAGAGGTGAACTTTCTTTTCTTTAAAGAGTGACTTTTACCGTCTTCACCTTCTGGTGAAATGTACTCCTACTTCTGTCATACCTGCAGAGGTGGGTGAAGGAAGGTACCGCCATGTTTGTTACTTTCCTTAAAACAGGCGAGGGGGAGACGCTGGCAGGCCCCGGGTCACGTCTGCCTCAGATATCAAGTGATGCCTGTGACATGACAGTCCGTAACTGGGGCAGGACGATAAGAAAACGGAGATGGTTGAGACACAGACGTCTCAGGCTCCTTAAAAGGCTGTGGTGCCTGATAATCCAGGCCGTGGACAGTGTTGACATTTTGAGTAGTAAATACACCGGAATTGACAATCATTATCAACCCATGAGATTATTACGACTGTTTCTTTTAATAAAGGTTTTTAATTTATTTATTTCTAACTGACCCAAAAGTAAATATGAGGCCTAGTGATGTGATCACTTCTTTCAACTTGACATGAAGCCTAGTTATGTGAAGTGATCGCCGATATAACTTGATCTTGGGCCTAGTGTGTGAAATGCTCAGTGTATTGAAAATGAATTAATCAGAATCAAACAATAGTTAAATATGACTCTGTGTGTGTGTGTGTGTGTGTGTGTGTGTGTGTGTAATTACTTCCTTGTACAGTATGGGGAGGGAGTTTTACACTCGAGGGGCCCCCCATCTCCTGAACTTTCTCTACTGTCATACAACTTTTCCATTTTCTATGTATACAGCCAGCATTTACAATTTCATGTTTTCTTTTTATTCATCCACAATACTGACAAATTTAAAGTACTCCTTTGCATATCATATGATAAGTCTCTATTTCCAGTTCATTTTATGGCCTCTGGCCGTTTTATCTTCGCATCTTTCGAGGAATTGTTTACATATGACATCAACAAACTGATCTGAAATTCTCTCTCTCTCTCTCTCTCTCTCTCTCTCTCTCTCTCTCTCTCTCTCTCTTTCTCTCTCTCTCATGGCGGGCAAATTCATCGCCACTTTAATTCATCTCCCATAATTATTTTGCCATTTTTGTCGCCTTCCTTCCGGACCTTTTCTGTTAGTTCTTTATGCTGTGCGATTCTAATATTCACCAACAGACAGTGTGCTTTTTCTACTCTTCTTCTGAGATGGAGATTTGGCGACAGGTTGGGTACAATGTGGAATCCCGGGTCTCTCTCTCTCTCTCATCCACACACAGATTCCTACTGCTTATTTCCCGTTGGGGAAAACTCATAATGAGGGCTTCTCTCATCGCCACCCATCCTCATTACTTTGCATTTCCTGAGGATGTATTTCATCAGCCATATATATCTGACCGACTTTGAAGGTGTGTCTCTGTCTAGCGTTGAGTTGATGCAACCCTCGTCACTCTCGACTTTCCCCGTGACCTCGGCATCACCCGCAAACATATTCAGGTCTGCGTCGTCCAGCCCCCTCTGGCAAATCATTCACAAAGATCGAGAAGAGCCATGTCCCGGGCCAGAACCCCAGCGGCGGCAGCACCCTACTGGTTGACCCCCAGCCCAATTCGAGGGGGCTCGCCTGACACGCGACCTTCGTTCCCTTCCACTAAGGCAGTCTTCCACCCATCGTTAGGGATCTCCCTCTTCCTCCAACCAGTAGATCCAGGTTCTTAATCAATCAGCCTCCCGTGTGGCACAGCGTCGTGTGTGTGTGTGTGTGTGTAACTCCGTTAAGCTTGTTTATAAAAGTCCATATATCTGACTACCCTGATGAGAGCAGTCAGTTCGCGGTTATCTCTTCTACAGCCACCCAGCGTGCTACAGGCCATGGCAGAGGACCCTGGCAGCGTCTCCAGACCGAGATAGTCGACCGTAATATCAAAGAGAGTTCTGTGCAGGTCAAGATATAATTGCCACGTCCATTATTCATGAACCTGATAAACGATGGACCAATTAGAAGCAAGCGACTGCGCTCGCCTCCTCTCTCTCGAACAGATTAATTTATTCCCAAGGATAAATGAAGCTTATTAAAGGATGCTTCCTTTATTTGGTAAGATATTGTTAGGGAAGCTATAAGTCAGGCTTTGGGGGCTAGTTACTATAAGATCATTACGTAGTTTACCGGCATATTGGTCAGCCAACACCCCAAAACCGTCTACATTGATTACACGTTTTCAAGTAGAATCTTCTGTTTTATTATCACTGGCGGGCGGGGTTTGAGGCTGGTCTGGTGTCGGCCAGATGTAACACAAGAAGGAGCGGGAAGTGAGCTGACATGTCTGTATGAAGAATGCTCCTGCAGAGACACCCATGTGTGTGTGTGTGTGTGATGTGTGTGTGTGGACCAACTGTGGTGTGTGTGTGTGTGTGTGTGTGTGTGTGTGTGTGTGTGTGTGTGATCGCAGCAGCAGCAGCAGTAGTGTTGCCTATTGTCACTGGCCAGCTCAATACGTACTCGGAGAGACGCGGTCGCTTACGAAGTCATGCGTCTTATTACCACCACTTAACGTTAAGTTAATGTTGACATGTGAGATTAGCAGTCTGTCCATGAATTGAGTGAAGACACCTTTACGCTTGCAGCTGAGGGAAATGTTATTAACTCTACCATTAACGAAGAGGTTTGTCCATTTGCTATTTTTATCAAATGGCCAGAAGAGAAGTCACCCTACCCACTCATGATTTTATCCACTCATCCCTGCTGGAACGATACCAACCAGGACCACCTTCCAGCCATCAATAACACCAGTGTGACAAGCGGCCAGACCTCACTGGCAGCGGGGCAGCTGCTATGTCTATGTCTCTGTCTCCGTCTCTGTCTGTCTGTCAGTCTGTCTCTCCTGGGTCCATCATCTCCCGGAGGTGGTGGAGGATGAGGGCCATTTGCATCCCTGGTAGTGGGAGGAAGGTAACCAACCCGCCCCGCCGGGGAAGCTGGAGCCACCACTTGAAGGGCGTTCCTCTCCTGGTCCTAATTAGAACTCCAATCAGGGACCACTTAGCCAGGCTCGGCAGCGCCCACTACCCGACTCCTCAACCAATAACAGCACCAGCTTCGACCAGCCCATAACCCAGTCTGCCATCCCGACCCACACATAACATCACACATAATAACCAGGTGGCCGACCTTCACCCAACACTTACAGCTCTTCGGCGTCTCCTCTGCTTCACATCGCTGATAGCAACCGGCAGGTTGTTGCCGGGCACCTGAGGTCCGTCCTCTCTGTAAACACGTACAGCTGAGGACACAGCGTCCATGAGGCCTGACCTGAACCTGAACTAGAATTTCTGACGCTGGAGTAAAGAAAATGCTGCTGCCTACAGACCCATGAGCTGCTGATCGTACGGGCCTGACACCTATGATGCCACCCAACCATCTGTGATATACCAAGACCACATGATGCCACCATGCAACCCAGCCGCCCATGTTACCACCGATCCACCCGCGCCTCTCCACCCGAGTATTCTTCATACTATCCACCTAACCACCCAGCTACTCATAGTATCACCTACACACCCACTATGCCACTCTCACCGCTGTACTGCCACCCTTGGCACGCCCCCACCATGTCATGCAACGCGACCACCAGCACCTGTGGCATGTCGAAGGTCTCTATAAATTCATGATTTTCCTCAGTTTCTCCGTCAGTCATGTCGGCTCCACTTCGCGATCACTACAACAGTTCGCCAACCCCTATGGTCATGTTGGGAGTGAAATACACACGCGTCACCATAACCAAACCTGCCACATATGGAGGTGGCCATCCCAGCGGGTTGGGGAGCCGCTGCCGCCCAACTCCTGCCCTGCCGGCAGTATATATTGCTAGGGGGGAGGGGGCCGCCCGCTCGCTGGAGGGAGGCCGGCGTCCAGGGGTGGCACATGTCTAGCCTCGTGCAAACACGGACTGGAAAGTACTGAAGAGGTCCCGCGTGGCCTTATACGGCGTGGGAGAGTCCCTGCAGGGCGGCGGCGGCTGTGGTGGTTGATGGTGGTGGCAGTGGGCACGGGGAAGGACGGTGTGGGCGGACTGGCCCAGCGTGATGGAGACACATGACGGAGCCGAAGGGCGTCACATCTGGTCAGTACACTGGCTTGGAAGTTCAGGTATCCTTTACCATTCTCTGTGTCCTGTGACTGGCCGAGTCAGTGCTGGCAGAGAAATGCAGCGACCCCAGGGTGAAGAGTGGGGTTGTGAGAGGTGGGGACAGGGGGGAGAGGATGAGAGGTGCTGAAAGTGAGGAGCAGCAGTGGACAGGAGTATAGTGAGTGGAGGGTGTGAGGGCGATGAGGTGCTGTGGGGCGAGGGTGCGTCTGCCTCACGTCCAGTGAGGAACAAAGCGGGACGCGCACGCGTGTCCCCCCCCCCCCCCTCCAAAGCCAGGTTCCCCCGAGGGGGCATATGGTCTGTGCCATGTAAATCCCAGGTGACCCGAGGGCAACCCGGGACCACGTGCCCGCAGATCCGCCCACCTCCTGCACCACGCTTGACCCACCCGGAACCACTCTTAAGCCCACCCTTCCCCACCCACTGTGCCCACCCTAGCCCACTTGGCTCATCCCGGCCCACCCCTGGCCCAAAATCAACCTACCCCAGCCAGAATCCTGGTCTGTTCTCAACTCACCCTTCCTCACTCCCGCTGACCCACTCTGGACCCACCCTTCCCCACCCTTGACCCACTCTGGGACCCACCCTTCCTCACCCCTGACCCATCCTGACCCAACACCATCACTCATGCACTCGGCTACAACACGCCAAATGCTCTGCCAAGCATGGTACCTTGCACAACCCCGGCCCATGATTACTTCCAGAGATCAACAAAGAGTCTACTGTGGCCAACAGCAACACACACACACACACAAAGAGCGTAGCAAAAGGGGAGAACTAAGCCACATGCCATGGAATTACCCACACATAAAGAAACATATACAGAACAATAGATATGATGGAACATTTACAGAACAATTCCTGAAAAATCAGAAATGGCGAATCGGTTAGAGGACGGAACCAAAGACTAAATACGAATAGAAGTACAAACTATGGGAAGGAATACCTCCACAGTAACAGAACTGTGGGTACACAGAGCGACCTAAGAGAGGAAACTGAATGTATAGAACAGTGGACATGAATATAACATATCGTCTCGGTAAAGATTAACAGAAGCATTTCATGTATTGTTGTGTCGTCTTGTACTGGCAGTCTGTATATGTTGTTGCGCTGTGAGCTCAGGGCATCATGCAGCTTGCTGGCTCTCTTAACAATGAATGTTTGGAGTTTCAGAGCATTGTTGTCGACACCGCTCAACACATAACGAGTATCGCCAGGAAATGGTGTGTGTGTGTGTGTGTGTGTGTTTAGTGTACGGTCCACGCCCCTAGGGGAGGAGGAGTCGAGTGTACTGGGTTGTGTGGTGGGTGTTGTTGTGGGAGGGGAGAAGGGCGTAGTGGGTGATGTGGGTGTAGGTGTAGGGTGCACCTCGCCATCAGCTGTCAGACACACACACACACATCATACAGTGACCCTCCACATGCGGACTCTCTCAAGCCGTCTATACCAGCCACATGTGATTACTGTCAGCCAGCCAGCCACCGATCCACCAGCACCAGCTGAGGAAGAACTCCCAATATCCATCTTCCTCATTTCCCTGACGAGCGATGACGGGAGCTGGCGGTGTTGACCACTGCGTTTACTCCTCCCTCCCCACAGCTGCGGCCTCACTGCACTTCAAAATTTGCTCCGAATTTTGCAGCTAAGTCGTTCTGTGCACGTCGGCTGTCACTGTGAGGTGTAGTGTGATAGGGACGTAAGAGTCGGCATGGGAGAAGGAAGGGCGGGGGGGTGCCACTCACTGGGAAGCTGGGGGAGTTGTGGGCGTGCAGCGTGATAGAGGCGTGAAGGACGGCATGAGCGGGGTGTTCCACTCACCGGGAGGCTGGGAGAGAGTAGTGGAGGTGCGGTGTGAGGGGGCGGCAGGGAGTGTGTGGGCTTACGCTCCACACCCCCCTGCCGGTCGACCCTGTCAGCCGTGATATACCAGCAGTAACCATACCTGGGCTGTGCCAGGTCATAATGTGTACCTGACCAGCCGTGCGGGGTCTGTGCACCAGGATGGCCCACCAAACCACACACTCCCAACGTCCGGCCCCACACGCAACCCACACCAACACCCACAAACCGCACACACACCAGCGACACACATCAAAACTTTAACAATCTCATATCACCACGACCTGACGCAAGCCCTCCTCCCTCCTGACGGTGAATATGTACAGAACACACCACACCTGTTCCTCAATTCCGTGAGAAGGGATCCGCCAGGACTACGTCCCTCGCCAGCCAAGGTCTTAATCGAACAACCACACATCCAGACTGATTAACCTGTTGCCCGAGCATCATCAGAGGCCCGGGTGATATACTGCTGGCCGTGGCTAAAGGTCTGAGGCGGCGATTATGTCTGCTGCAGCTGCTCCCGGGTTCATTACGTGCGCCGGGAACCACCCGCCCTCACCATTATTACCATTACACCGTCAGATGACACTGAAGAGGGTCAGATGTACTGAGATGTACACACAAGAGTAGTACACTACATTCCAGCCTCCAGTATATGATGATCACAAGTTCTTCGTGGGTCAATATATATTGCTGTGTGTACCAGATTCCTTCCGCAAGTTGAATATTTAAGTGGTCTTGCTACAGCCAGGTATATTTTGTAAGGCTTCATTTTGCAATTTTTCATTGCTACGCAGGACCAGAGCTGGAGCGTGATAACCATCTATCAGAAACCTTACGGAGGCCAGGTACATGATTTCAGCAAATCTAACATTAAACCTCAGCACGCCTGGTCCTCACCTCACTTCTCATGACAAGCAACAAAGTACTTTAGCGTCTGGTGTGGCCGTGTTGACACGTGCACTACAGGGGAGGACGGGCGATTGTTTCGTGTGTCGTTCTCACAACCCACTGATATGGCGAGGATCACGAACACACTACTTACCCTCTCCCCGTAAACCCCGGGCACTTCCAGGCGTCCGAGAGGTACAGCCACCTCGCGTGCGGCCCTCTCATTAACGCCCTCACACTCCAACTGGCTGCTGCCTCACCTTACCGCTTCCTAAACTGCCTCATTTATGTGCGTTACGACTTACTGACCGTCCACTAACGATCCTGAAGATTACGACCCCCTGAAGAAGGCAGGGTGACTGAAACCTTTTTCAAGGTCTGGGCTCCCTCAAGCGGCCCACTGTTGACCTAAGGGTAGGAGAGTGTGTCTCGTCTGTTGAGAATGCCAGGGATTTTTCCACAACGGCGCCACTTTGTGTACTTTGTGAGGGCGTGTATGTATGGCATGTGTCTAGGATCCAGGTATGCAGACGGGCCGGGCCGGGCTGCCTGCGCCCGCGGCCCACCAGCACCCACCTCCTGGTGCTGTGACACGACCACATCCTGAAGAAATACTTGAAATGTCATCCTCGACGATGGCATTTAGCGTTATATGCTCAACAGACGCAAAAGTCGTCGGGGATCGGTGCAGCCCGGAGCCACGGAGACCCACACCACAGTGGCGGATGCCTGGGGAGTCCCACGTGATCAAAACCAAAGGATCAGAAAGTGCAAGACACAGAAGAGATTGTATAAAAGGTAGGAGCTTACATACCAACGGATTCGCAAGACAACTGACAGGACGGTACAAGCGAGCAGGTCCGCCCAGATGCAGGTGCACGCGTGTGATTCCGCTCCCCCTTCAGTAGAGCAGGGGACGGAACCTCACCCATCAGCTGCTCCTCCAGCACAGCAAGGGACCCAACCTTACTCAGCTACATCAAGACCCCAAATAATGTTTGTAGGTCCGCCGGCTGGACACTGTGCGGCAAATACGACCAAACAAACATACATACGGTACACGCTGCACCGTCGATCGTTAGTTAAGGAAGAGAAGTGTGCCAAGTTGGGTCAAAGTCTCTAACATCTTCAGAGCACTTGTCCTCTGAAGATGTGGCAATTCACAAAAGCTCTCAGGATTCTCTTGATTCCTTTCCCTACTGGTGTTTCTGCATTTCAGAAGTCACGTCACACGTATATATATATATTTATATTTATATATATATATATATATATATATATATATATATATATATATATATATATATATATATAT
>JAYMFT010031146.1:0-15992 GCA_038088735.1 Panulirus argus
TTTTCTTGGCAGATGGTGGAGGCGAAGGATCCATGGCAGGAAATATCACAAGTCCTGGAAGTAATTAGGAAGAGTCCTTACAAATCAGACGACGTCCTTGTGTTGACCAACAGGTGAGGTTGAGAGAGAGATAGAGAGAGAGGGAGAGAGAGAATATGGGCTGAGGGAGTGAGCGATATGGAGGAGCGTTTTGAGAAAGGAAAATCTGTTGGTAGAAAGTGTCTGGAGTTTGAGAAAACGGGTTTGTGAGAAAGGAGAGAGTGTGTGTGTGTGTGGAATGGGTGTCTGTGTGAAAGGAGAGGAGCATGGAATGGGGATTAGCAGTGTGTGGAAAAGGCAAATTCACACGTTCTCTTTGCTTCATAACTTCATGAGAGATTAACTCTATATTCGTTCTGAAGTAAGCCCCACCATCTTGCCTTGTGTAGCGAGCAGTACCTACCTGCCGGGGAGCCTCCCTCGCTGGCGTGGCTGGTGCTGGGGGAGGCGCTGCAGCAGGAGGCCCAGGTCCTGATCTCTTACCCTCCAACGCCGCCGCGTCTGAACCACCAGCTCCTGCAGAACCTCTGGCGAGTCAAGGTGAGTCAAGCGACGGTTGTCGTAGAGTTGGTCGCATTGTGGTAGAGATGGTCGTTTTGTGGTAGAGATGGTCGTGTTCGTAAGTTGACAGTTGATAAACATTAGATTTTCTTTCATAGGGAATCAAGTGTTCTACAAATAATGTTGTCCTGAGGATATTGAGGTTCTAACACTAAAGAAATACCTTTTACCATCATCACCAAAGGGCGAACTTCTCAAGCACTCGAACAATGGGACAAGGGCCTCGTCTGCGAAGCCCCGGCGTCCTGAGGACCTGCTCCTGATGAAGGAGCTCCTGCAGGAGCAGAGAGTCCTGCGCGTGAAGATGGCGCAGGAGCTGAGGAAGGCACGGTCGGACACGCAGTCCTTCAGGGCGTACGGTGAGCAGCAGGGTAGGGGAGATTTAGAGTCTAGAGCACCTTGTGGGGAGGATCTTTCTAGGTAGGGCGTCTATCTAGAAGTGAGTTTACGGGAAAGTTTAGCTGTATGTAAACCAAAGAGGCAAGGGCCTAGGAGCAGATTACATATTTGTGTTTCATTTAAATTCAATTAACATATAGTTAGGTCTTGTTAGGAACCTTGAGCCATTAGCCAACGACTTGTAGCATAACAAGTCCCCATGATCACTTGACATCAACGAATTAAAGTTATTATAAATCAATGTTCAGTTGGCAAGTGCCCGAGTGACTCGAACCAACGATGGGAATGTTTGCAGCCTTCGCTGGTCTTGCCGGAGCGGTGGAGGAGTTGCTCGTTGCTGGTGCCAAGGCTGGGAACGGCACCCTGGCCCGCCTGTGGCACTCCCTGGCCGAGGACGTGGTCCTGCGCGACTCCCTGGCGGTGGCGCTCGACCACCACTCCGTCGTGTTCCAGGACGCCGGCACTCTAGACGCAGGTGAGGCCGACAGGGGGTACACATATAGCAGGTGGTTCATAGGTACACAACACCGCTTTTGCCCATGGGACACTGCGTAACGAGTAGTTCTGCGCAGTTTCTCAATCCCCTTTCCTAAAAACGAGCACGACATTTACACTTTTCCGCAACCCTTGGCAATGTACCTTCAACCAACGATTTTTGACCACGTCAAGCGGCTTCTCAAGTAATTGTGCGTAGCTTTTAGGACATGTTCATGCCTTGATGGGACAGAGAAGGTCCGCTGTCGTGACCCAACCCCTGGTCATCCCTAGCAAAAGCAGTTGTAAGATGATTAGCGACGGCATAATCTTGATTCGCTGTTTTCGACTCTCTGTTCCTTCTCTGTACAGGGACGTATGCCTACCGTGGAGGGATAGACGGATCAGTGATAGTGGACGTCCCCGGGACTCGAGTGGCCCCCCTTGTGTACGCCACCCCTGGGAACATGGCCCCCTTGCTGGCCAACATCGTGGCCAGGGAAGTGGGACCGAAGCGACCCTGCCCGGACTGTCCAGACGAACCCCGGGAAAGTGGGACAGTCGTGGTAGGTAATGGCGTATATTTTTCCGGGGGGGCCTTCTTACCCAGGTTTCGTAACGTCGAAAAAGGGCACTGATACAACATGGAATTGTGACCCCTCAGGCAGTGCCGCCATTTTGCCATTATGATGCCTCGTTCTGCAGGAGGGCGGCGGGGGCGAGGACGTCCCAACCGTGACGGTGGCGGTGTTGGTCGAGCGACCGGTGCCCTTCTTCAGGTTGTTCCTGCGGCGTCTCCACCAACTCTCCTACCCCAGGGCCAGGATCTCCCTCTCTTTCTGCGTCGCTCCGTCGGCTCGGCAGCATCTTCAGGAGGTAAGAGTTTGCTAGAGAGAGAGAGAGGGAGAGGAGGAAGGGGCAAGAAACCCGATCTAATCAGTAGCCGGAGGACGATGTGTTTAGCTCCGGCAAAAGTAGTCATCAAGAAGACAAATTGTCTTGCTGGAGAGATAGAGAGCGTCTCGCATTCATAACATCACCTGAGAAATATTTATACATTACTGTATCATAAATACATCACCTGAAGATATATATATATATATACATCACTTATACATCACATGAGAATCTCTATATAAATTATCGTCATGCCACAGGTTCAGGTGAGAGTATTTATATATTACCGTACGATCAGATCACAGGATTGTATGAGAATAGTAATAAAGTACTGTATTATAAAGTTACTGTATCACTGCAGGGCCTCCTTGTGGTCACTACAGAGTCTATTTTGCCGCAGGTGGAGAAGTTTCTGGAGGAGAATGGGAAGGAGTACCTGGACACGGCTCTCGTGGGCCAAGATGCTGGGCCCAAGGAGGACATGGGCCTCGAAGGTGAGCTTAAAGAGGACATGGGCCCCGAGGCTGGGTCCAGGAAGGACATGGGCCCCGATGCTGGGCCCAAGGAGGACATGGGCCCCAAGGATGAGCCTAAAGAGGACATGGGCCTCGAGGCTGGGCCCAAGGAGGACATAGGCCTCGAGGCTGGGCCCAAGGAGGACTTGGGCCCCGAGGCTGGGCCCAAGGAGGACTTGGGCCCCGAGGCTGGGCCCAAGGAGGATATGGGCCCCGAGGCTGGGCCCAAGGAAGACATGGGACCCGAAGATGGGCGTACGGGGGCGATGGCCCAACAGGAGCTCTGGTCAGTACACCACCCCATTTCCTTTGTCTGTTTCTGTATTGTTGTGTGTGTGTGTGTGTGTGTGTGTGTGTGGTGTATTCATCTAGTGTTTACATTAATGTACAGTATATTCCTGTCCTTGCTTTGGCCTGCATACATACGTGCATGCAAAGTCATGCATAAAACTCATTTAAAAGGAACTTTTCATTTATTTATAGTTCCAGAGAAATGAATAATCCAGTAGAGAGGAAATGTACCTCCTCACTCCCTGTCTCCCTGAGTTGCTTGTCTTTCCAGGGAGAGAGTCAGGAGGGAGGCGGCCGACTACCTGCTCCTGCTGGAGGCCAACGTCCACCTGACCAACCCGGACGCTCTGCAGGATCTCATCTCGAGGAGGAGGTACGTAGGATCCTTTTAAGGTCGTGGTGAAAATCGTTTTTCTTTTATTCATTCATCTTTGCTAATATTATTGTCGACGGAGGGGGAGGAAGGACCCCCAGGGAGTCTGTAGGAGTGGTGTGTCGTATGTGTCCCGGACCGTCTTGCGATAATGATGGTCCTTTGCTTGATGATCAAAGACCCACAGAAATTTGCCACGTTCGTCAGATATGAGAAGCATATTTCTGCGATTCGCTTCAGTGGAAAATTGAGTCATTTCTTCGCTCTGGTGATTCATTATAAACACTCCTTAAGGTAGGATTTATTTTCCTTTTCATTTACAGTGACTTTAGGATGTACTTTGATGGGCACGCGTGATATGGGGATTCATCACACTTTCGTCATCAGTATTTTGTATGGGGGATTACCGGAGATTTGACTTTTTTTTTCTCTCTCTCCAGGAATGTCGTGGGTCCCTTGCTGACATCTGCTGACGGCGAGGCCCACAACGTGTACAGCGACTACGTCCAGGGGCAGTTCTCCCACGGACCCATGACTGACAAGTTCGTCAGCCGGAGCACCGAGGAGAATGATGGGTAAGTGAGAGAGAGAGAGAGAGAAAGAGAGAGAGAGAGAGAGAGAGAAGTGGTCTGTGATCACCTTAAGTTACCATCAGGCAAACATTCACGTCCGCATGAGAATCATTTTTCCCAACACCTGGACAGAAGTAAGGAAGGAAATCCTCCAAATTATTCACCTCCCGAGTTGGCACCATTGCCAGAACTGCTGTGGAAAATGTCAGACTGGAAGGCGTTAGTCGCTCACAGTGGGAATTTCTGGGATGACTCGTATATTAGAACCTCGATGATGGACCTTCTATCCACACGTAGTAGATAAAGGGACATGGGGTTTTGGCATACGTAGAGGATCAGATAAATGGGATATATTTTCCAAGATCGTTACCAGGAGAGCATTAGAGTGTCACTGACCTTCTCCGTCCTGCAGCAGATCCTTCAGCTTCAGGGGGCTCCTGCAGGCGGCCATGGTGGAGTACGCGCTCCTACTGAGCCGGCAGGCGTATTCCTCCTTCGACGTGTCTTCCTCAGGCTCATATGACCGGGTCCTCTCACGCGCCTTCTTCACCCACCTCCTGGCCCAGGTGTGTACGTAATCACCCATTCGCACCTACGGTAAGAAAGAAGTACTCACGTCTCCGCGACCCCCAAAGTCACATATAATGGGTCCAGCCTTGATTTGGAGACTCCCAGTCACATATAATCGCACTGGTGTATTGTGCAGTGTATGTGTGTGTGTGTGTAACAGTAGGTATGTTTTATCAGTTTGCGTCAGAGTTCAGTAATGTCGGTAGTGAAGATTTGTCCTCGCGCCTGTCACCACCCACAGTCTGTGGACTAACTGACCCCCTCTGACTGTACGAGTGACGTAGAGAGTGTATCGCGTATCCATCCAGTCACCGTAGAGAGGCACCCGCTATCCACTTGTCAACTCTCTTCCTCCCACCTCCTGCAGGGTTTCATCCCCTACGTCAGCAACGAGGTGCCCTACGGCAAACTCATCCAGGAGGAGGGCTTCACCTGCGACTTCTGGAACATGGAGAGGAACGAGGAGGAGTTCTACGCCTTGTACATCGCCCACCAGGGGGAGCCCAGACGGGGAGGAGGAGGAGGACCCTCCTCTTCCTCCTCCTCCCCCAAACAGGGCTGCGAGCACATAAACACCCTGATGGTGTTTAGCGAGTCCTTCGCCCAGGATATGCTGAAGGAGGCGGAGGATGCGCCGTGGGAGGAGGACGTCTCCGACAAGGTAGGTGCCTGGAAATGGGTCTTTGGACGGATATGGCTAGGTAGGTAGCTGGAATTGGCTCTTGGGAAGTATGGGAAGGGTAGATGGAATCCAGATACACGAAGTGGTGGGGAGAAAGAAAGAGAGACTGTGAGGAAACGTAGCTGGAAGTGCAGGTCTGGAAAGACACGGGCAGCGGTGCGGGCGGGTGGCCAGACCCAGCAGGTCTTTAAATGGGACGCTGACCTCCGTGTCCAACTCGCATGTGATAATTTATAGTCCCTTTACATCACATAATTTTCTCGAGATAATTACATGACGTATCCTATATTTATCAAGGCTCAGGTCTGTAGCTTCTGTCTTCCACAGCGTCTATGCAAAACTTACGATTCTTTCCATAACTCTAAAGAGGGGTCTAAGGAAAGTTTGACTTAAATGCTGCTCACTCGTCGTGTTATTGAGACTCATCTTCGCTGACTCACGTATCTGAGGGAATAACTCAGTCTCTGACTAAATTTCAGTCGTCTCTTCGTCTCCCCGACAGGAGGAGGAGGAGGAGGAGGTCGCGAGGGTTCTGGTGCCCCCGCCCCGCCACGCAGACGAAGTCAACACCCTCGCTCAGTCCACCATCAGGAGCGTCTTCAGGAAGCACAGCCTCCAGGTAGGTGTTGTGATACTTCCCTGGAACAGCGAAGCTGCTGGACTCCAACATCTTCCCCTCTTCCTGTAAGCTTAATTGTCCTTGCGAGTCAGGTCTTCGAACGGCCATTAGCGTAGGGAGCTCTTGAGTAAATTCTTCGTATTTTGTCGAGTCTTTCTTCAGTATGACTACCTCCCTACAAACTGTTGTGCTGCCCTGGACACGCCATCGTCAGTATTCACAGTGTAACTCGGCACCATCCTCGTCAGTATTATGTATATAGTCTTTCCTTTTGTCTAGTCCGCCAGTAGTCCAGGACTGGAGGGCTGGAGTGTTGAGTTTCTCGCAAGAGGCAGTGTCTAGAGGCATCCTTCAGCAGTGAGATGTGATGTTTAACCATTTCTTTTTTAATACAAAGGAAAAGGGCGTTAACTCTTATGCCTGATATAGAATATATATGACACACACTCACACACTCATACACACGCATCATCATCAGACCTTTGTTTGACGATGATGATGTGTCTGAGTCGCCAGGCCTTTTTGGTCTCCCTCGTCTCCCGCAGGCCCCGTCCACAGGCGGGCTGGTCAGCGTGCTCAAGGGCCCCGGCCGCTACGTCCCAGAGGCCAAACTAGTTGCTCTGGTCGGTCTCGTGGGGGAGGAGGAGGAGGAGGTAGGTCTCACGAGGATCACACAGTGTGTTCAGAGCAGTCATGAATATCGCTTGTGTTATATTAAGTTCACATTTTTCCCCCTGCTTGATTCTTGTCCCGGGATCGTCGGTGTTGGTTTGTCCTCACTCTTTCCTCCCTCTCCCGTGCTTCGCGCAGGCCTCCCGCCTCGAATTCCGGACGGAGGCGTCGAAGTGTGAGCTGCGACTGCGTGTTGGCGAGGTGGCCTACTTCAGGAGGGGGCACTACCCCAACGTCACGCTCGTGGGTCCTGCCACCGTCGCTGCCATGCTCCTGTGAAAGGGAAAAGGGAGGTCCTACGGCGTCCTGCCAGGGAGGCGTCCTTTGGTGTCCTGCCTGGAGGGGGTTTCCTGCGAGTCGTTCGACGAGGAAGTATTTGAATCGTAGCTTCTCTGGGCGACGTCCCTGGGGTGTTCGGGAAGCGGTCAGGTATAGCGTCTCGAAGTGTCGTAATGTAAGCATCCTACGGTGTCCTGTGGAGGCATCTGAGGTGTACTATGGATGCATCCTACGGTAACCTATTGTAGCATCTTCCCGTGTCCTGCAGGGGCATTCTTAGATACCCTTACACGCAGAACCAGAGTCCACTATCCTCTTAGGCTGGGCCTTCAGGGTCTTCACCTCCTTAAAGTGTATATATTCAGCAGAGCCCAACTCCCAAGATAGTCTACAAAACCAAAGGCCTCGCCTTTGACACAATGAAGAGTGTTACTTGGTAGTTAGTTATCAGCATAAAACGGGCAAAAATGACATATATTTTTTGGTTAAAGATATATATTTTGCCTCCGTGTCGTAAGTTAAGGACGATAGGGGAAGGGTGGAAACTATGAAAGTAAACACTCGCTTGTGGGAGATGGAGGGGTTTAAGTACCACTTGGAAAGGTAAGATAACCACTTAAATTAATAACACTTCAGAAAATCATTTTATGAAGTGGTCATCGGTTCCCACACTTGATTTTCTATCCATGACTCGATGTTCGGGTACAATGTTTCCCACAATAATGTTTAGCTTAGACTTAACAAGGTGATGGGGTTGACTGTGCTTGACTATTTGCTAGACGTGAAGCAACATCCTTGCAGTTTTACCATTCCTTCTTGTTCATTATTATGATAAATAAAGTGATAAGGTCTTTAATCTATTTATTACCTACCAAGTTCATGGGCGTTTCATATCTTTATTCACAGGCATATATATAACCATTGCATGCTGTTTACGTTATGCTGGGATTATCGTTACATAATCGCGAATTATTTGTTCGTCAGAAATCAAACTCGTTTGCATTCTAGTTAACTTAGAAAAGTTAGATATTAACTAGAACGCTAAGAGAACGAGCGTTCGCTGACGGCCTTGCAAGAAAATCTCTGCCCGTCCTGATGGAGTAAGGAATGTCTGAGACCTCACCACCCCGTCCGTGCCTTCTATCACAGACGACTGACGAAGGAAGACCAGCAGGTCCACAGACCCCATATCGGCTGGCATAATCGGCCGTACGTCCCGATTTAAAAAAGGGTAGTTTCGCCTGAGCGTTGGCAAGGGGCTCAGACAGTTGACGATTTATACGAAGGTCTGTGTATTGGTTACGGTGTCAGCTGATGTTTATATAGATTTTCTATTACTCCTTCCCTCGCGAACTGATTTAATTATGACTTTATGTAACTGGATCTTTTTCCTCGACGTGTGGATCGCGCGTTCGCTCGCTCGCTCGTGCGTGTGTGTGTGTCAGTCAATGTCGTCGTTCGGACGTGTCGTTGAGGGTGGCCTACGGCGCTGGACCCCCCCACCCCCTGCTCCGGCCCTGCCAAGACGTGTGACTACGTTCCCGGCATGGCGTGCACTACTGGGAGTCGGTGGAACTACCCCCCGTGCCGCTGTATAAAAAAAAAAAAAAGTTTGTTTTCGTTATATAGATTCGTTTCGAAGCTTCTCTGACGGTGAGTGAGTCGAGGGTGGTGTCGAGAGACGTGTCGTGTGGCCATACTGACCGCTCAAAGTTTGCCCAGGATCGTTGTGAAGTCCGGGGATTCGTTCAAAGCTTCGGGAGAAGGTTTACGAACCTTCCGTCCCCCTCTGTATGTACCGGTCTTTAGATAACTTGTCCCGTGAGAAATGTTTACATAAGCTGGCGTTTGTGGCTTCATGACCCGGCTCATAAAGCGATGGTCCCCAGCCCGTCTGAGCTCGGAATCTCTCTTATGAATCGTCTCTCGTCCAATAGCCTTTAGACTGATGTCGAGCCAGAGAAGTACTGCTCTTTTGTTTTAATAACCCCGTCAGCTGGGGCGCTAAAATCGTGCATTGGGTCACCACACGTCAGGCAGAAAACTGACGTGTGACACGCGTAGACCACCTGTCAATTCCAGCAGTCCTTGAAGCGGCTGTCAAGTATGACTGGTGAGCAGAGAGAGGGGGAGAGAAGTTACATTAAGGCGGTGTTACCGTTGTCATTTGGCTTGTCAGAGCAGACGTTTAGTGACGGATAGCGAGGCCCGAGGAATATAGGAGCCGGTGTCCTGACCGGGTCAGGTCAGGTCGGGTCATCCACGGGTTATAGAGGGAAGGGGAGGTCCAGGGGTCTTGTCTATGGGCCACGCCCTTCCCCATACTGCAGTTGAGGACTTTTGCGAAACGTGTTTCCTAAAAGTAGCGCGTTCGGTTTGGTATTGTGAGCCGGCCAGGTGTCGCGGCATCTAAACATGGGCCAGAGGCTCGACCGGGCAGCAGCCAGGGCGCTAAAATTATCCTCCCGGAGCGGTGGCGGGCGAGGAGCTTGAGGGGGGCGCCCAGCCCCAGCAGGCAGTGTGCATCGCCAGGCCCGTGCTACGACATCACGAGGCCCTCGTGCTCTCTCTCTCTCTCTCTCTCTCTCTCTCTCTCTCTCCCAACCCAGCAGGGATCACCAGTCCCTCTCCCCACCCCCCTGCGTCACTACTCCCAACCCCCCCTGGGAGTCTTATGGCCGCCCGCACTCCCCCGAGCGGCCGCCCCGACGCGGGATCCCGGTGGTAACAGCGGCGCCCATCAGCGCAAGTCGTACGAGTGATCGGCCCGGACCAAGACCCTTGGAGGAGGAGGAGGAGGAGGGGGTGTGATACCCGTTGTAAACACCAGGGGGCAGGCGGGGAAGGCTCGCCTCGGACTGCCAGACTCTGGGGGTCACTCCCGACCGAGCTCCCCCCTCCCCCCCACACCAACCCCCGACCCTCTCTGCCACCCCCCCACCCCACCCCACCCGGAGCCCAGCTAGTCAGGAGAGGGGGGGCGGCGGCGGCAGCCCGCTCCGCCCGCCCACAGCCAGTCATCCTCGGGGGTCCTGTGTTCCCCCCTGTGCCCTGCCCACCCACCCGACCGTTCCAACACAACACAACACACCCCCTTTGTGGCTGTCTGATGAAGAAGAAGAAGAAGATCGAGAAAAGTGGTGATCGTTACGCGTGAAAAATCATCCATATCCCCTCCTTCAGTGGTTGTGTAGTTACCCATGTGTTAGTGCGTGTTACCACAGTGGTGCTCAAGGGTTTTTGTATGTAGTGATGATGCTGGAGGAAGAGCCGCTGGTCAGAGTGTCGCTCGAAATGCCGGGAGTCAGGGATGTGTGCGAGTGTAGTGCCCACGAGGTCTCGTGAGAGAATACCCACGAGGTGTCGTCGAACTCCCGGGGGAGACGAGCTGGTTTACCCCGGCGTGCGTGCGGGTGACCCGACGTTCCCGGCGACAAGTGTTGAAAATAAACTCCCGCCGGATAGGGGGGTTCCTCCGGCCCCCGGGGCGCGGGGTGCGACGCTGCTGGGGAACGCACCTTCCCCTCAGCGTCTCCTGTAGGAGCCATGACAGTCTCTTATCAGTACGACGTGGCGTCCTCCACTTCGGGCGGGTTTACCCGCCTCCTGTTCAAATGGAAGGGCTCGCTGTATAAACTGATATACCGCGAGCTCTTCCTTTTCTGCCTGGGATTCGGGCTCATGAGTTGCATCTACAGGTTCGTCTTCACTGAGTCGCAGAAGAGGTAAAGTAGCCTAGGATGTGAAGTGCATGACGTGACGTGACGTGACGTGATGTGACGTGACGCGCCCCTATGTGTGTGTGTGTGTGTGTGTGCACACCTCGTCCACACCCTCGGCAGCCCCGTGTGAACCACCCCTCCCTTCAGGAGAACGATACACGACGTCCTCTTGTATTATCTCAACACCCCTCTGCCATGCACGGGAACCTGCTTGTTCCCTAGGTGTCCCACGGTGGCCAGGCGTGGGTACCTTCTCCTCGCGGGAAGGGGGACTTGAGGAATACCCTCCCCACGCAGGTCCTTGTATGTCCGTTGTTTGTCTCCTCTGCCTCTCCGTCAGCTGCACAATACTCCAGCCCCTGTCGCACGGTCCAGGGTCTGGCCTCTCCGTTGCGACACTGGTACCACAGTAAAGCCCTCTGCCCTCCTGCCTTTGTCTGTTTGTAAAGTTTAACGACCGACGTGCTTTTACTCCACTGGCCCTTCGAGTGTGTTTGAACGCCCTCTTGGTATTTCCTTTAGGTGCAGACACTTTTGAACATGGCCTGGTCCTTGAAGACGCGTCTTCCCCTCAGAGCTTCGTGCCTGAGACACTCGACCTCCAACACTCCCTTCGCCTCGAGTCCGAGGTGTTGAACTGTCTTACGCTTACGACTGAGAGGGGCATTCTTACGTCTGAGGGACACTTACGAATGAGGGATACTCTTACGTCTGTGGTACCCTTGCGTCTGGGGGTCCACACTCTTGCTTCTGAGAGACACTCTTGCGTCTGAGAGACACTTGCGTCTGTGGGACATCATTACTTGTGAGGGGTTTCCCCTGAGGATCATAAAACCAGTCCGGATTACGTGATGAGTCCAGTTACTGCAACGGGATAACTTCTGCACCAGATTCCACTTTCGTAACATCCGCAGGAAGATGCAAGCAGCCCGTTTCCTTCGCGTTGAACGTGTGAGTCCCGCCCTTACTGGCGCTCACATAGCCCCTTTTTTTTCCCCCTCCCCTAACTCTATCAAGGCGGCCATACTCAGAGACAGTTGTCGTGGGAAACTGTCATTGGCGTAATTTACGACTGTGTTAAGTCACGACTGTCAAGGGTGTGACACCTGCCAAGATCATTACCGCCGTGAGTCTGTCATCGCTGTCGTCCGTATCATGACTCGACGGCACCTAATAAATTCGGCTTTGACAGTCGTCCCCCTTGTGCCCGCCATGACACACCGTGTACATGTGAATGAAGTATTGCTCGTTACGTCCGACTTAATTTTGCCCGTGAATATCGTACGGCCGTTTCCTGGGAGCGCCGTCTCCTGTGATGGCTGAGGTAATGTGTGGTCGACCCCGAACAGGTGGTAGTTATGATGTCTTGATGATTTATGGAACCGTAACTGTTTACAGTGACAAACAGACACTGAGAAGATTTTTTTTTTTATCGTTTGGGTTTGGTAATGACTTTCACAGATGACACACTGCGGTGCATTGATTAATTAGAGCTCTACATTTAGTGGCTAATTATCCAATTATAGGTCACTGAAATACATTGGGTCTTAAACGCGTCCGTGATGGAGTTGCGTTTTAAAGACTGGGTAGTGAGGATGTTTTTAGCTTTCGCTCGACATCATCTTCGTCAAGATTATACCCGAATGACAATGACAGGATCAAAGATCTTGACACTTTTGCCATGCGTGTATGAGGCAATACTGGGTTAATTTTCTCCCGGTTATTCGGTGGATGACCTGAAGCGTTTCATGAGAAGGGAAGATGTGTAGATATTTCTCAGACCTCTTGAAATACGACATCATCTCAAGACGCTGAGTCTTAGATCGATTTGCCTACGGGAATGATATGGCCTCAAGTCTTGGATGATACGTATACATTAATATACATTTGTTCGTCATAGGCTGGCAGGAACATATCCCCCCCCCCACCCCCCATGAAGTTTGATGAACTAGGAATGGAGAAATTCCTCAACACGAGCTATGTTGTCGCGTCCATCTTTTCCTCTGTAGCGGACGGATGATGTCAACAGGTACGTATCATGTACAGTCTGAGACCTTGGCCCTCCTCTTGTGTTCCTGAGCCGCAAGGTCACATGATCATGTAGACAGGGGCGAGGGTAAGCACCTAGCAGGAGGACAGATTTCCCCTTCTCTCTCTCTCTCTCTCTCTCAAAGATTCGTTCATTGCGCCGCGTGTTTATAGCAGGAGAACATAACATTTTGAACGGTAAGTGATCGTATCTTGAACGGGGGTTCCTGTCCTTTCCAGTACTGCTGAGTAAGCCATTGGACGCCATTATAAACCAAGTGGTCACTTCGGGAAATTGTAGAGAAATAAGTTCTTCCGTTTACCACTGTAGAAACTCAGTTTCATAGCTCTAGAAGTTCGCTTTCCACTGCAGAATATTTACCATTAATTACTGCATAAACATGTGTTAACTCAGTAAAAGTTCTTGCGCCAGACACTCGGGAAGCAATGGTGATCACCACTGTAGAAGCTTATGTCAACCACTGTAGAAATGCTTATGTTCAGCACTATGGAAGCTCATGTCAGCCACTGCAGAAGTTCTTGTGTTTATCACTGGAAATTCTCAGTCGGTCACTGCTGAAACTCTTTGTGTTTACCACTGTAGATGTACTGGTGTGTGTGTCAGTGGAGAAGTATTCGTGTGTACCACTGTGGAAGAATCACTCGTACTAACGTAGCGTCGGTTTATGCAGTATTGTATACCTGTGTGACGGCATCACGTAGAAATTGTAGTGTGTGTTGGTGGTGTTACAGAAAGGTCTTTCGAGTGGTAACACAACAGTCAGGTGTGGCAATGCACGGCGTTATTATCGAGCCAAAATGAGTGAAATTTATGCTCGGAACACTTTGAGTTTCCAGAGAGACTGTAAGGTTTTTCAAAGTGTCCCGAACTGTAGCCCTGCAGTGTATCACTGAAGTCTAGCCCTGCACTGGACCCATACAGTGTAGCCCTGCACTGGACCCATACAGTGTAGCCCTGCACTGTAGCCCTCCCTGCCTTTGTAACACTGCAGTGTAGCCCTGCGGTGTTGCCCTAAAGTGCAAAGAGAATCACTGCAAGGAAGAAAGAATTGATCGATCAGTCACTGCAGTGTGTTTGCAGTGAGAGAAAATCATCACTGACTGCACTGGAAAAATAAGCATAAACTTGTGTGTTCGAGTCCCACAGATGACCTTCAAGGGACAGGCTTTGTTAAGTGGGTGGACATTCCTAATCAGATTTTCACCTCACATTGTGCACTGTTATCAGTCCTTGTCACTGCATTCATAAGCTGTACATCGTCCTCTTGTTATGTACTTATGTAATTTCCTTCCTCTCTCTCCTCGTCTCTTCATAGCCTTGTTGTTATTATGTACATTGTTCATTTATGTATCTCTTCTCATATTATGGCGTTATTCATTCTGCCAGTTTTTATTTTTTGCAATAACATTCTCCGTGCGATTTTAGTCTCATCTAAACTATCGTTTAATCTATCTATCATCCCTATATGGCATTATTCAGTCTATTTTCTAACCTCATCCTCATCTTATTATCGAACCTCTCTTTCCTCTGTCTAACTATAGAATCTCTGCTTCTTCGCTCTGCCTTATTTCCCCATATCCTCTCTCCCTGTATTGCTACACATCTTCATATGGTCTTAAGGTAGGTGTGTATGTGTGTGTGTGTGTGTGGGGCCTCCACTCTTCCGTCATCACCACACTTTACACGCATTTCATTTATCATCATACTCGGGTTGTCATTATACCCTGGGATTGTGTCATAATACTGAGGATTTGTCATTATACTCAAGGGTCCTTGATATGCCCAGGGGTTGTGTCATTACACTCGGGTTGTGTCATCGTTCTCACGGGTTGTTACTAGACCCATAGGGTGTGTCATCATACTCAGAGGTCGTCATTATCCTCGGGTTGTGTCATTATAACCCCAAGGATCTTCTTCAACTTGAAGAGTTACTTCATTGTACTTGCTGGTTATGTCATCATACTCGTGTTGTGTTTTATCTAAAGGGTTATTTCACCCCAATCAAAAGCTGGAGAGTTGTGTCATCACTTGTCAGGAGCTCTGTCATAAGTCCTGTGTTGTCATGCTACCCATTACTCGTGGGAATCATACTCCGGTTATATTCTCATTCGGGGGTTATGTCATCATACTCTGGGTTGTGGTATGATACTCAGGGGTCATGGCATCATACTCAGAATCATGGTATTGTACTCGTGTGTAGTGAAGATCTACTTTTGTGTGTAACACGAGATGGAGACATACACATAAGCCGACGAACGTTCACATATGTTATTACATACTTATGTACATAGGGCCCACCCTATGGACACAAATATGTATAAGAAATACATGGAAGACTTTATACATGTGGGGCTTCGATAGGGTCTTGCATTTTCGAGTGATTTTGATATATGTATACTTGCTGTTGGCTTACGCTGTTGTACGTTTCCACAGCTCCATTGCTGAGAAAATGGTTCCTCACGTCACCCTCCGTACACTTCTCTTGGCCTGACTGACTTCCAGCCGCGTCCTTTTGCCCTGGACTCCCTCCTTCCAGCCTCAGAGATCCGTCCTGCACGAGCGTCGTGAGTCATGGAGATTCATCTCTCACTCACCACGTCTCCCCGGATTCTCCTCCCTTCCAGTGTGGCCAGATTCGGGGGGCCTTCCCTCCCCACAGTTCATTCCACTCGGGTCTGGTACCATTGTTGTTGCATTCCTCTGGACACCTCCCAGCAGTGTGTGTGTGTGTGTGTGTGTGTGTGTCTCCTCGAGCAAGGGGGAGACCAGACTCTCCTGTCGACCCGGCGTCTGTACTCAGGTCTCTAACGAGGTGGTGGGGGAGAGATCTTATCATCTCCTCCTTGATTTATGGTGCTAATCTGTGCTATTTATAAGGGGGGCAAGTACTCCACTCTGTTAAACCGTTCCATTTAGATTGGTTTAAGCCGCGCTTATCACGTTTTGACGTTTAAAAAAAAAGGAAAACAAACGGGGAATGTGTGGTGAAGCATTTGGGTGAAGGGGAACGAGGGATGAATTTGATTAGGTGCTCGTTCTGGTGCACCTGTAGGTGGCTTAGCGCTAGTCCCTGTGAATCAGGTGAGCTCGCCAGGGGTCGAATCTCTCCGACGGGGGCGGTCGGCCCACTGCAATCGCAGCTGTTTATCCTCACCCCTCTTCGTGGCTGGTCGATAAATGGGTACCTGGCGTAGGCCAGCATATATATATATATATTTTTTTTTTTTTCATACATATTCGCTGTTTCCCGCGTTAGCGAGGTAGCGTTAAGAACAGA
>JAYMFT010031157.1:0-15992 GCA_038088735.1 Panulirus argus
GTAACATCCAATCTTTCTTGGAAACCCCACATTATGGGAATAGCTAAGGCTGCCTTTAAGAAACTGGGTATCCTGTTAAGATGTCATAACTTTTTCTCTTCCGAACAGCTGCTCCGTTTATGCAAGGGATTGATTCGTCCTTGTATGGAGTACTTCCACATTTGGGGTGGTTCTAGCTCTGTGTCCTTACTTGACAGAGTTGAGTCGAAAGCAATCCGACTTATAAACTCTCCCAGGCTAACTTCCAGACTTGACCCCCTTGCTGTACACTGAAATGTTGGTTCACTTTCCCTTTTCTATAGGTAATACTTTGGCTATTGCTCCTGAGAGCTGGCTGCTTGTGTGCCCCCTCCACTAGCTAGACCATGGAATACTCGGCAAGCTGCTGTGTCACATGATTATTGTGTGGCCATCGGCAACTCAGTGGTGTGCTGTTTTGATAACTGCTTCTTTCCCTACATGTCAAAGCTCTGGAACTCTCTGCCTTCTCATGTCTTTCCTAATAACTATTACCTGGCTCATTTCAAGAGACATGTTTTTCACTTTCTCAAAAATTTGTAAATACTTTCACTGTCTGTTTTTCTCCCTTTCTCAATTTCTCTCTCTATTTCAATTAGGGCGTGGCCTTGATGCGGACTTTTGTCCGTAACTGGAAAAAAAAGGAAAAGAAAGGAAAAGAAAAGGCAAGTAGGGGTTATAGAAAATAATTAGAGTGGTTCCTAATTGCTTTTTTACTTTATGTAGGAATTTCAAGACATGCGCTAAATTTCAAATTGAGGCCAGGCCTTAACTGAAGTAGTAAAAGGGCCATTGAGAGGGAGAAATAATTAAAGGAAGAAAAATATTTTAAGAATATTGGAGTATGTGGAAAATTCTGCTTTTTGTGAAGGGCCTGGTCTTAACTGTTAGAAAAGACATGAGGTTTAGAGTTTCAAAGCTCAGTGGTGTAAAGAAAGAAGAAACATAAAGATTGCTTACTTTTAATTTGCCAGTAGTCACACAGTAGTACAGTAATTAGTGTATTGTTGGAGTGTGTGTTGTGATGGAGATAATGAATATTATAGTTGTTTTACATACAAATATATGCCTTGGAAAAAAATTTTATAAGTAAAAATGTAAAAATGCCAACTGTTTACAGCTCTTGAAAAAACCTTGTATGTAGTTAATAATGCCAACTTATCCCTAGGGATAGGGGAGAAAGAATACTTCCCACGTATTCCCTGTGTGTCATAAAAGGTGACCGAAAGGGAAGGGAGTGGGGGGCTGGAAATCCTCCCCTCCTGTTTTTACTTTTCCAAAAGTGAAAGGGGAGGGAGTGGGAGGCTGGAAATCCTCCCCTCCTGTTTTTACTTTTCCAAAAGAAGGAACAGAGAAAGGGGCCAAGTGAGGATTTTACCTCTAAGGCTCAGTCCTCTGTTCTTAACACTACCTTGCTAATGCGGGAAAATGGCGAATATGTATGAAAAAAAGTCCCAACTGTTTTACATTCAGAGATCTGCCATAGAAAAAAAAATCTTTTAAGTAAAAATGCCAACTTTTCAGGTCCCCAAAAATCCAATGGAATGGTCCGAATAATCCACACAAAGTCTGGAAATAGAGGACTTGTAAAGAACATTAGAGGAATGTTGCGAGACTTGGCCTTTGCTCACATTTGCAATAGAGTTATCCTAGCATTCACTGATCAGTTTGGAACTTTGTATGTCTGTGAAGTTACTGACTCTGCAACAGAAGGAACATTAAAGTGAGTAGATATCCTGTCTTGTAATTTAGTTTATTAATTTTTTTATCATTGTCATGATTTTTTTTTATGATGATTTTATTTTTGTGTGAAATTTTTTAAGATGATTTGAAAAATCAGCAGTGGAGTTAATGAGTATTATAGAATTCTTTGATATTAAGTAATTTATACTTTCTTGTGTTTTTATAAAACATCGTGTTAACCTTCATGTGTTGCATTTCTCTTCAGTACAGAAATGTTGTTAGAAGTAAACAGTGGAACAGATAAGACAAGTGATAACCACCGGGTCATATGGTGCCCATACATCCCAGATGAGCAGGGTAATAATGATGATGGTGATGATCCAGCTTACCTCTTGGTGCTCACTCATGGCCCATGTGTAAGTTAACTATGATTTAATGGTGTTTAGAAAGGATTACATATAGAAAGGAAAAACATTAGGTATTTGCAGTTTTTCAATAAATCACAACTTTGGATGAAGTACACAGTGGTAAAAACATGACTGGTATAATTTTTGGGTGAAGTACAAAATGGTTAAAACATGACTGGTATAGCCTGTATCCTATTTATGATTGTCTTTCCTTTGGTAGATTTGCACTGAAGTTGTATTCATTAATCCCTATCACATTCTTAGAGTCATCACTTAAAAAACATTGTTATTGAACTCATCAAACCTGTTCCTTGCCCTTTGAATTTATATGATGTTTTCCATTGATACTTGAATTTTGAATCCTGTAGGAATTATTTCTTTAAACCTGCCTTTGAACTTAACATTGAGATGTGGATACCAAAAGCTCTTATCATCTGCTCATGCTACATCTGGACAACTATCTGTGATATTAAGGCTAAAAACGAACATTTGTGAGTCAGAATAAAAAAATGATTTGCTCAGTGAAATATAGCAGAACTAGAATTAGAACAGTTAGACATCATACTAAAAATGAAACAAATTAAAATGTTCTGAAGGTGGCTGACTGAAAAGGCTAAGGATATCCATAATGAAATGATCTGTATGAATTATTATGGATGTTCTGATTGTTGGCTTTCTGTGTTTAAGCTTAGCCAAGGCAGTATTGAGGGGAAATACCTGTGTAACCAGCATAGTCTTATATGTGGCACTTGAGTTGGAAAATGCTAGATAATAATTGTAGCTTTTCCTATAGGTGGAAAGACAGATTGTTTGTGTCTCTAAGGATGACTTTAAATCAATTTCTATAAGAAAGTTGATGAGGAATAAGTGAAGGGAGAGATGGTTAAGAACTCTGTACAGCTAAAAGGATATCTGACAGTTTTGTGAAATCCACAAATGAAACATATGCAGGATAATATAATTTAATCATCATACTGCTGCTCGATAATATAATTTAATCATCATACTGCTGCTCTTGTGCAAAGACACTTGAACAATCATTCTTCAGAAAAGAGGCAGTTAATGTTCATGAACTGCTGCAGTATGACATTATAGACTGTGTAATAGCTGTGTTATAATTTCAGGCTGAAATATGGAATGTGAATGTTGTATTGCGAGAATATGGTGGTGGGCAGCTCCGTCGAGATCAGATAGCTATAGGTTACCAGCAGATGGAACAACATTCTTCACCCATAACTGATGCTGCATTTAGTCCAGATGGAACTGCCTTAGCCACAGCTGCCCTGGATGGCTATGTCAAATTTTTCCAGGTGTGTTTTGGTATTTCTTTGGCATTATTTAGAATTATATCTGTTTCATAAATGTAGTTATTTGATGGACACAACTCCTTCTTTTTCTGATTTCATTGGCATATATTCTCAAATATGTACACAGCCTTTTGAGCACCTGAGATTGCACTTGCTTGGTAGAGGTTTTGGCAGTTCTACCCACATAATCAAGCATAGCAATGAAGATTCACCCCTTATGACCATCATAAAACAGGAGGTCAGCAGATGCTTATTCATAGGGCTAAATACTCAATGGCATGAAGGATGAGGACCCAGCAGTATGTTTTCATTCATGGGTTTCCTGCACTGGTTAGACATCGGTTCTCATTTTCCCCTGATTCTACTGCTTTTGTTAGTTTAGTATTACTTTTGAGTTCTTGAGTTATGCAACATGTTTTTGAAGGGAATTGTGTAAAAATCACCATAAGATTAAAAAAGGACTATATGTTTTCAAGTGCAAATGATAATTGGTAAGCAGGCTGGAAAAACAACTATGATAAGTATTATAATTATGAGTGATAATCATACATTAGTATTGTTATTGTTTCCTGCATTATTGGTTTATGAGTTAGATAAGATGATGTGTGAAATCAATGTATAATAAAAAGATTACCACAGTTACCACAGTATGTATTTTGTTGAGTAGTTGATAATGAATGGTAAGCATGCGAGCTAACTGGCTGCAATAGATGATGTAATTATGAGTGATAATTACACATTTATAATGTGATTATTTCCTACTTTATTAGCTTATGATATTTGTAAATTATTTGTAATGCGAACCACGTAAATAATCATAGTGCAGTACATACATACTGTATATTTTGATTAGATGATTATGAATGTTAAGTGTGTACATCGAACAACTGTTATAAGCAGTATGAGTGAGTGGTAATTACGCATTTATAATGTAATTCTTTTTCCATTATTTTTAACTTATAAGTTAGGTAAGATGCTTTTGAAGGGAACTGTAAAAATCAGTGAAGAATAAAAAGTACTGCACATTTTGATGAGTAGAAGATATAGAATGGTAAGTGTGTTGAATAGCTTTTATAAGTGGTATGATTATGAGTGATAGTTATGCACTTTATCCCTGAGGTAGGGGAGAAAGAATTCTACCTCTGTATTCCCTGCGTTTCGTAGAAGGCGACTAAAAGGGAAGGGAACGGGGGGCTGGAAATCCTCCCCTCCAGTTTTTACTTTTCCAAAAGAGGAACAGAGAAGGGGGCCAAGTGAGGATTTTCCCCTCTAAGGCTCAGTTCTCTGTTCTTATTGCTACCTCGCAAATGCGGGAAATGGCAAATATGTATGAAAAAAATTTTATGCACTTGTATTGTAATCTTTTTATATTGTTAGTTTAAGAGATAGTTAAGATGTTTGTGAAGGGAATATTGGATAATTGGCACAGTACCTGTAAAAGACACTATCTGGCAAATTTTTTCCCTAGTCATGTATGTTTGATGTGATTAATGCCTGAATGGCATTAAATACAGTCAGGTATGTTTGTGCTGTGATTAGTTATAAAAGTCATAACAATCACACAGCAGCCAGGTCAGGCCTTTAGCATTATGATGTAGAGGTGAGATGGTGCTGAGTTACACATCTTTCTGTCTAATTAACACTTTTTTGCTAGCACTGGTTGGATCTGCTGATCATATCTTGATGTTGGATTGTGGTGTCTTCTATTTTGTTTCTGATTTTCATAGAGGTTGGATAGATGTCAGTGCCTTTTATTCTTGGGTTTTTCATGACAGTAATCAGAAGCTCTTTGTTATACATCTTGAAAACAACAGTGGCATCATTAATCATTTTTACCTTGTTTTAAATCTTGAATACAGCATTAGCATCAGCTTCTCTTGAAGACAACACCAGCATCAGCCTACTCACTACTTTTTGTTTATGCTTTTTCTTTTTGTATTACACTAGAGCTTTTGAATTTGAATAAATACATATTTTTTTCATTTGTAATTGCTGTTTCCTGCGTTAGCAAGGCAGTGCCAGGAAACATGAAGAAAGACATCCACCCATATACACATATATACATATATACATATACGCCTTCATGCATTCCTGGTGCCACCCCGCCCCACAAGGAATAGCATCACCACCCCCTATGTCAGTGAGGTTGTGCCAGGAAATAGATGAAAAAAGGCCACATCCGCTCACACTCAGTCTCTAGCTGTTATGTGTAATGCACTGAATCCATAGCTCCCTATCCACGACCAGGCCCCACAGACCTTTCACATGTCCTGGTTCAGTCCATTGTCAGCTCGTCAATCCCAGTATACCACATCATTCCAATTCACTCTATTCCGTGCACGCCTGTCACCCTCCTACATGTTCAGGCCACGATTGCTCAAAACCTTTTTCACTCCATTCTTCCATCTCCAATTTAGGCTCCTACTTCTCCTTGTTCCCTCCACCTCTGACACGTATATCCTCTTTGTCAGCCTTTCTTCACTCATTCGTTCCATATGTCCAAACCATTTTAACACATCATTTCCTGCTCTCTCAACCACGCTTTTTATTACCACACATCTCTTTTACCCTTTCATTACTTACTTGATCGAATCACCTCATTGTCCTCAAACATTTCATTTCCAGTACATCTACCCTTCTCTGGACAACCCTGTCTATAGTTCATGCCTCGCAACGAAATGATATTATTGGAACTACTTATCCTTCAAACATACCCACTTTTGCTCTCCGAGGTAACGTTCTCTCTTTCCACACGTTCTTCGTTGTTTCCAGAGCCTTGGCCCCCTCCCCCACCCTACAACTTTCTTTTGCTTCCATGGTTCCATTTGCTGTCATGTCCACTCTCAGATATCCAAAACACTTCACTGCCTCCAATTTTTCTCCATTCAAACTTACCTCCCAACTAAGTTTTCCCTCATTTGCTGAACCTAATAACCTTGCTTTTATTCACATTACTCTCAGCTTTCACCTTTCACACACTTCCAAACTCAGTCACTAACTTTTGCAGTTTCTCTCTCGAATTTACCACAAGTGCTGTTATGCTGTTTCATTGAACAATAGCTGACTCACTTTCCAGGCCCTCTCATCCCCAATAGACTGTGTTCTTGCCTCTCTCTGCAAGACTCTTGCAGTTACCTCCCTCACCACCTCATTCATAAACAAATTAAACAACCGTGTTAACATCACACACCCCTGGTACAAACTGACCTCCACTGGGAACCATTCACACTCTTCTCTTTCTTCTCATACACATACATTACACCCTTATTAAAAACTTCTCACTGCTCCTAGGAGCTTACCTTCTACACCATGCATTCTAAACATTTTAAACACCTTATTCACACATGACTGCACTCTTACATTCAGTACACTTCCATCTATGCTTTCAGTACCTTCATTTCATACTCCTCCCTGCATTTTTTCTGATTCATTTCTCGCTTGCCAACTTTTACCTCTCCAGTCTTCCTAACACCATACCTCCACTTCTCCCTGATCCTCAATCCCCACAAGAACTGCGAAATGGTCAGAGTCTCCAAAGAATCCTCTCACGACTCTGGTGTTTGGCACGGTCTTTCTCAATCTTTCATCCACTGCCACATAGTCAGTCAAAGCCTTTTGCTCTTCTCTTCCATCCTTCCTCATCCATGTATATTTGTGGATTGTCTTGTGCTGAATAAAGGTATTTGCAAAGAATAAACCCCTCTCTGCACATATATCCACAAGATAACTTCCATTCTCATTTGCTCCAGGCACTCCCCATTTATCAACTATCTCACCTATTTCAACACATCCCACTTTTGCATTTGAAAAGAACATTTGGTGTAACTAAATGGAATGAAGAAAGAAATGAAAGTGTGTATGAGAGATGTGGTGTGGCAGGGAATTCAAAGGGAGTGAATTGTGGAGTGATAGAGTGATTGAAACTTAATACTTTGAGGTGGTTTGGGCATGTGGAAAGAATGCAAGAGTGGGAGTTTACAAGGAGAGTGTATGATAGCACCATGAAAGAGGTTGATGTGAGTGGAAGACCACCAGTGACATGGGCATATAGGGTGGAGGAATACTGGAGGGATATATAGTGGAAGAATGCATGGAATGGTGTATGTGAGGGAGGCATGTAAAGACAGGGATAAGTAGAGGCTCTTTTGCGTTCCTGGAGGGAACGGGCGTCAGAGGTATAGATAGATAGATGGACCACATATTCTTAAGACTTTCCTCAAAGCATCTATATCAACCTAATCATATGTCTCCTTCATATCCATAAATGCCACATAAAAATTCAACTGTTTTTCCAAGTATTTATCTCTCACATTCTTCAAAGCAAATGCCTGATCCACACATCCTCTACCACTTCTGAAACCACACTACTCCCCAGGCTGATGCTCTGTACATGCCTTCACCCTCTCAATCAATACCCTCCCATGCAGTTTGCTTGGTATACTCAACAAGCTTATTCCTTTGTAGTTTGAACACTCACCTTTATCCTCTTTGCCTTTAAACATTGGCACTATGCATGCATTCCACTAATCCTCAGGTACTTCACCACAGTGCATACATACATTGAATATCCTCATCAACCAACCAGCAACAGTCACCCCCATTCGTAATAATTTCAACTGCAATACAATTCACTCCCGCCATCCTGCTGCATTTTATCTTCCGCAAGGCTTTCACCACCTTCCTTCATCAAACCACTCTCCATGACACTCTCACTTCGCATACCACCCAGACCAAAACACCCTACATCTGCCACTCTATCATCAAACACATTTAAAAGTCCTTCAAATTGCTCACCCCATCTCCTCCTCACTCTTTCACTCTCTCTTATCACTGCCCAATTTGCCCCGTCACTGATGTTCTCTTTTGTTCTCTTGTCTTTTGCACATAATTTACCCCCCTCCAAAATATCTTTTTATTCTCCCAAAAGTTTACTGATAGTTTATCACACCCCAACTCTCATTTGCCCTCTTTTTCAACCCCTGCACCTTCATCTTGTCCTGCTGCTTTCTCATGCATCTCCCTATCATTTGCACTCCTTCCTTATAAGTTCTGCCCAAACGTCTTTCTTCTCTCTTTCAGTAGCAAATTTACTTCTTCATCCTACCAACCACTCTCTACCCTTTCTGCTCTACCCACCTCCAACCTCTCACATGCCACATGCATCTCTTGCACATTCCATCGCTGCTTTCCTAAATACCTCCTATTCCTAACCCACTCCCCCCACTATATTTGCTCTCACCTTTTGCCATTTTACACTCAATCTCTCCTAGTACTTCTTCTCACCAGTTTCTTTTACAAGCTCACTTACTCTCACCACTCTCTCCTCCCTGAAATTGTTTTCTCTTTTTGGAAAACCTCTACAAATCTTTGCCCTTGCCTCCACAAGATAGTTATCAGACATCCCGCCAGCTGCCTTTCTCAACACTTTTACATCCAGAAGTCTTTCTTTTACACGCCTGTCAATTTATACGTAATCTAATAATGCCCATTAACCATCTCTCCTACTCACATACTTATGCTTGTGTATATCTTTTTATACCAGGCATTCCCAGTCACCAGTCTTTTTCAGCACTTAACTCCACAAGCTCTTCACCATTTCCCTGTATAACATTGAATACCCCATGCACACCAGTTATAACCTCAACTGCCTCATAACTTACCTTTGCATTTAAATCACCCATCACTAATACCTGATCTTATGCTTTAAAACTACTGACACACTCACTTAGCTGCTCCCAAACACTTACCCCTCTTGATCTTTTTTCTCGTGGCCAGGTGCCAAAACACCAGTGATCACCCATCTCTAACCATCCACTTTCAGTTTTACCCACATGAATCTTGAATTTACTTCCTTACACTGTATTACACACTCCCCCAACTCCTATTTCAGGAATAGTGCTACTCCTTCCTTATCTCTTGTCCTCTCACTTACCCAAGTCATTTCAAAACCATTATTCCTCCTTACCCTTGAGCTTCAATTCACTTAGAGCCAGAATATCCAGGTTTCTTTCCTAAAACATACTACCAAAATCTCCTTTCTTCTCATCTTGGTGACATCCACACATATTTAGACACCCCAATCAGATCCTTTGCAGAGGATGAGCACTCACCTCTTGGCTCATTTTGTTTCCTCTTTTAGAAATTGAAATACAAGAAGGGAAGGGTTTCCAGCTCCCTGCTTCTTCCCCCTTTAGTCACTTACAATACCTGGGGAGTATGGAAATAGAATTCTTTCTCCCCTACTTCAGGGACAAGTATATATAACAACAAAAGTTTAGAGTGACCACAGTGGCTATGTCTGTAATGTTTTGGATTGAAATGTGTACACTGTAAGTGTAGATTTCAAGGAATCTTGCTGTAATTACATTCTTCTCCAGTATGGTGAGATAATCCTGGTATTGTGGTGCTGTTTGTATTGAATTATCTGTACTCTTGTATGATTATGTATTTTTGTGTAATGTTGTCAGTCAGAGTAATCCATTCATCCAGTGTTCTGATGTTATATAGGTATTTCTTTACATCTTACTAAACATATCTTGTCTAGTTTCTTGATGTGGCCTCCTGTTGCTCTATATTTGCAACTGACAAAGAATTTTTCTCTGTTAATATTGTCAGATTGCCTTGTAAAGTTTAAGGTTGTGAACAAGGCTTCCCATGATCTCTTTTCCTTGATGGGTAAATTCATGGCATCTAACTTTTCCCTTTATCTTAGATATCTTATTTCAGGTAATGTCTTTGTTGCTCCTCTCTGGACTTTTTATGTTAATTTTTTTTTTTAAGGCTTCAGTCATAGACAGAAATGTACATCAAGACCAAGCCATAATTGAAACATAGAGGTAAATGAACAGGCAAAATAAGGGACAAGGAAAAGTGTTTATGGATTTTGATGGGAGGGAAAACATGATCTTTTAGAATGTGCCACAGCATAGTTGTTGGGAAAGACATGAGAGGCTAGAGGGTTCCAAAGCTTTAAGATGTAAGAAAAGAAACAGTTATTAAGACGGCCCACCCTGTAGTTGTCAACGGCCTCACAGTGATCATGCGATGCAGTAGCATGCTGAGTATTGCATGGTCTAGCTAGTGGATTGAGCACACAAGCAGTCATTCTTTGGGAGCATAAACCTAAATGATATCGATGAAAGAGGGAAAGTGAACCAACATTGTGACATAGGGCAAGCAGGTCAAGTTTTGAAGTTAGCTTGGGAGAGTTTGTAAGTTGGACTGCTTTTGACTTGACTCCAGATATGAGAGCAATAAAGAGTAAGGATGATTTCCCAGGACTTAGATTCAAAGGCCTCCCGTATGAATCCAAGAATTTTGTTCGCCCATCACTGCGTGTGTGTTTTCTTCAATGAAATTCATACTGTAGCTTACCTCTTTGTTTTTACTATGGATATGTAAAACTTTACCCATATCAGTTTTAGAATTCATTTGCCAGTTATGGGCCCAGTTCATCAGCTTTTCTGTGTCAGTTTGAAGTTGTAGACTTTCATGTTCATTTATAGATATATTTACCAGCTTTGTATCATGATTGAATTTTGATTGTTTGTAAAGTAGTCTGTTATGAATATCATTAATATATATAAGAAAGAGAACTGGTCCCTAGACAGAACATAAACATAAACATTTTTAAGTTTCTTAATGATACTGCCTACCATACCTAAGAGGGGTTGGAAAAGTTTTGTGTTGAATAATGATGGTGATGATGATGATGACAGAGGTCCAACAAAATCTCCTGGCTGACTTTGCTTTGGTCCTGTGATGTGATTTTGATGGAACAGTACTCCCTTTTCCTCTCTTGTCTTACCCAAGACCTTTTATGGATGACTGTCCAACCAGTCTCTAATGATATGGATTTCTTGTGTGGCAAATTGCACACTAATTAGGAATGCCCTTTACCACTACACTGAATTTTGTAGGCAAAATAGTTAGATTCCATATCACAAACACCTTTTCAGCAGCATAAACTTAAGGATCTTTTGGAGGATTGCTGTGAATACTGCTCTCAAGTTTCCTCATCAGTATGGATTTTGATGTTTTTTCATAGATCCAGCCAGTTTTCCATGGGAGAGTGGCACTGGTGTCAGTGTTTATTCAAAGCCTTGAACTCATATTCACCTCTGCAGTAACTGCAAGGTACAGGTGGCATCCAAAGAGATACTGCATTCCTTTCAGTTCAGTGTTTTTTATTTTTATTTTTTTTGCTCTGAACTCCATATCTTTTGCTTCTTCTTTTATATAACTTACAGAATATACACACTTCTAGTAAAATACCTGACCAAAATACCTTAGGGTCAAGTGCTGTGTTTTTGCAGTTTGAACAAAGATTTATATTCTGAACAGTCTGACGTAGTGTATCCTTTGGTGACTTTTCACCTCCAACAGACCTGCTGGAAATCTTGAAAGCTATAGAATTGTTGTAACATGTAATTATAAGCATGATGATTGCCATATTGTACTGGTAATTTGTTGCAAATGTGTTTAAACTTTGACTGTGTTTGCTTTGAACGTCTTTCCTTTGCCTCAGCAACTTTAGTCCTCAGAGTATTATCAAATGCTATGGGGTCTTCAGATACTATACTTACTCATAAGTCATTATGTAGGTTACAGTGCTTCTCAGGTGTGGTAATTGTCGTTTTTGAGGAGGGTTATAAGATGTGTTGGAGGGAAAGCAACAACTGCACATGCTGCAGAAGCTACTATCTTTTTGCTACTGCTTTGCTGTAGCTGCCACAACAGGTACAGTTGTTCTTGTTGATATTATTGGCTCTGCTGCTACTTCTCTCCTGCTACAGCCACAGTTGCTGTTGCTCCTCTTGTTATTACTGGCTGTGTGACTACTTTTGCTGCTATTACAGCTGCTAGCAATTCACCTCCACAAAAAATGAAGAAAACCTTTCATTAATTTTGTGACACAATTTTCATCAATATCTTTTAAGTTATTTTTTATGGTGTAGACTTAAACATTTAAGTAAGAAGTACATTACTGTAGCTGGGACTGAATATCAAGAGCAGATTTAGCACAACTTTAAGTAATTTGATAGCATTTTTGACATACAGTGTTGTCAGTTTGTTTTTATATTTTGACTCAACTAATGTGCAGATATAGGCAAGAAAGAGCAACAAATTAGAAATCTACACACATTTTTACATAATAATCAGTGATCAAACCTTCCTGACTCTCCAACATAGATAAATCGACCTGGCTCCTGGACTATGTCATCCACACTCTCCTCCGCCCCTCATTTAGCAGTGGACCAGGCCAACACAAAGGTAATTATATAACATGATATGTATTTTCAGGTACATTTGAATGCTAATCTATCATTTCATAAAGGAATTTTTTTCACTCACTATAATGGAATTTCTGGGCCATGCCCACAGTTTAAGGTTTAATAGTTCTTTTGGTGTGATGTTCTCGTAACAGTACAGTTCCAATTTCCTGGAAAGACACTCTTACTCTTATGGAGGTTGTCTTTCACAGTGTTTCATCTTCATTACTTTCCATTCATTGGGGTTAGATTTCATTATTCATTTTGAGGATGGCTCATTATGATGACGCCTCTGATGGGTAGAAACTTGGCATACCTAACAACAGTGTATGTTATGTTAGAGGCTCCAGTTATAGACAGAAGTCCAGATAAACGTGGTCTTAATTGCAGTATGAATAGGATTAGTGAGAGTAGCTACCTATGAGTATCTACAAAGAGATTTAACTAAGTGCAAAGTGCTCACCACACGTCTTGCTTGATGTACAAGAGTTGCCAATGGCCACCCAGTATTTTTTTTTCTGGTGTGGGCTCCAGTCATGGACAAAAGTCCACCTCAAAGTCGGCCATTAATTGAAATATAGAAAAGGTCATAAGTGGGAAAAAGAAGAGACAAGGGAAAGCATCAGTGAATTTTGGAGGAAGTGGGAAACCTGTATTTTGGAATGAGTTAGGTGGTAGGTATTGGGAAAAACACGAGAGGGTAGAGAGGAGAATTCCAAAGTTTCGAGTTGTAGGGATAGAAATGGTTACCAAAATGGCTCACCCGTGAGTTGCCAACAGCCACACAGTAATCATGTGACACAGCAGCTTGCCTAGTATTGCGCAGTTTACATAGTTGTAGGGGCACATAAGCAACAAGCTCTCATGAGCAAAAACCAAAGTAATACCTGTAGAAGAGGGAAAGCGAACCAACATTGCAGCATAGGGCATGCAGGTTATGTCTTGAAGTTAGCTTGGGAGAGTTTATAAGTTGGACATCTTTTGACTCAACTCTGCCAAGTAAGGATGCAGAGCTAGAACCGCCCCAGATTTGAGGGTAGTACTAGGTAGTATCAAAAAGTACTCACTTGAATCAAGGTTGGGCACCATCCCCTTCAAAATAGTCCCTCAAAATAGTCCCTTTTGGCAACCACACAGCACTCCCAGCACCATTGCCACTAATAGAAGACTTCCTGGAAGTCTTGTTCTTGAAGCGCGTTAAGCACCTTCTGTGATTCGTGCTGGATCTCCTCCATGGTGTCAAAACGGCGACCCTTCAGCTGAAACTTTCTCTTCTGGAAGAGGAAGAAGTCGCAGGGTGCCAAATCTGGTGAGTAGGGCGGGTGTGGTAGGGTCACTGTGCTGTTTTGGCCAAGAAATTCCTGAGTTACAAGAGCTCGTTGAGAGGGTGCATTGTCATTGTGAAGCATCCAATTGCTCTCCCGCCACATTTCAGCCCATTTCTGCCGAATGTGCTGCCTCAGGTACCTCAGAACATCGCAGTAGAACTGTCCATTTACAGTCTGGCCATTAGGGATGAATTCACATTGAACAACCCCATGAATGTCAAAGAAAATGATGAGCATGCTCTTGGTTGCACTGTGGATCTGCTTGGCCTTCATGGAGATTTTGGGCTCTTCCACTGCGAAGACTATTGTTTGGTCTCTAGATCGTACCTCTAGACCCAAGTCTCGTCCCTAGTGATGACCCTCTACATGAAGGTTGGGTCATCCAGGGCACGCTGATAGAGATCTTGACAGACCTTGGCACGGTGCTCCTTCTGATTGGGGGTCAGAAGCCTGGGCACAAACTTTACAACAATGTGGTGCATGTTCAGATCAGACATTAAGATTGTTGGCACTGTTCCGTATGACACATCAGTGATGGCAGCAGTGTCCTTAATGGATTTCCAACGATCCTCATGCACAAGTCGCCAAATTGTTTCCACATTTTCAGGGGATGAGCTCGTGGAAGGTCACCCAGACCTCGTCATCATCCAGTGAGGTTCTACCACTTTTCAATTGTGCGTGTCTCTCAAAACACCTCACACAACTCATTCCTTCATTGCCATACACATGATGAATCATGTCAAAGGTCTCAGTTGCAGATTTACCAAGTTTGATGCTGAATTTGATGTTTGCTCTCTGCTCTAGTTTGCTGTCCATGATGAAATCACAAATGTGCATGTGTATGTGGTCAAAAGAACTCCCATAGAAGAACACATGATGTTAACAGAATGACTCCATTCGGCAGACTGATTCATGACGGTTACGCCTAACCATCACAGCATGCACATTGCCATACTGCCATCTGTTGGCGTGCTATGGAACTAGTCTCTGAACTTTTTGGTACCACCTCGTACTCCATACAAGGATGGATCAATCCTTTGTGTAAACTGAGCAACTGTTCAGAAAAAAAAATTCAACATCTAAATAGGACTCCCAGTTTCTTAGAGGTAGACTTAGATATATTCATAGTGTGGGATTTCCAAGAAAGTGTGGATGTTACAGTAATACCAAGTTTGATCATTGAGTCAGTAGGTGGAATTACAGAACCATCAAAGGAGAGAAGAAAGTTGTGAGGAATTTTCTATAGAGAGATGGGTAGTAGTTGGTTGGCATCCACCTACCAGGGAGGTATATTGCTGGTACGACCCGCCTGGGTATTGGGTGGGTTAGTTATGACTGTATAGTGAGCCAGCTCTTAAGTGGTTGTAATGTTGCACTCCTCTGTCCCAGGCAGTTGTCTTTTCTTTCTGCCTCACGCACACATAGACTGTTGATATTCTGTCCTCAAACATACAGTCTCTTCTTGTCACAGGTAACAGTTGACAACACTTAACTCACACAACTCATTCTTAGTAGCTCTAGATTTTCCTGCAATGGATGCTTTGCACTAGCCCTGCCTTTTGGCAGAATGGTAGGAGCAATAGATAGAAGTAATTGGTAGGAATGTTAGACAGGAGCTTTAGATCTGAAACATTAGGTAGAAGTAGTAGGTAGGAGCATTAGGTAAAAGTAGTAGGTTGTAATATTAAACAGGAATATGAGGTAGACGCATTTGGTAGAAGTTTTTGGTAGGAACCTTTGGTAGGAGCCTCAGAAAACGCTGCACTGGAGTTACCCTCTGCTACTGGCCTGTTAAGGGTGAGGCACTAAAGGTTAAGAAATGGCACTGGAGTTCAACAGTTATGGAGACTTTTGCCGTGGGATTTACCAAAGGTAACGGGCGTCAGAGATATGCGGTGTTAGATGGTTTGATCGAGTAAGTAATGTAAAGGTAAGAGAGATGTGTGGTAATAAAAAGAGTGTGGTTGAGAGAGCAGA
>JAYMFT010031168.1:0-15991 GCA_038088735.1 Panulirus argus
TATTATATATATATATATATATATATATATATATATATATATATATATATATATATAATATACACCTTGATATTGTGAACAATATGAGCAGCGAACTTGTAGGTCCTTGAGCTTTAGGTAAGTGTGACGTAAAAGAGTCTTAGCGTTGCCAGATGTTCCTTGTGTTGAGATTTGTTGCTGCAACACTACCTTGGGACTCAACATTACACCACACGTAATCCTTCCACCGCCACACACCTGCCTTCGCTGCGCACAGTCGACACATTAGCCACCCTCAGCCCCCTTCCTCTCCGAGTCCGGTCCTCGTCTAATCACCTTACGTGCCCTTCAGTCTTGCCAAGACAATACACACGCCTCTCCAAGTCCAGCTGATGCAGCTCTCGCGTTGCCATAGAGATGTTCCCATTCCCCATTCACAGCCTCCGTTTGTCCTGTTATATACGAAAGAGTGTTCGTCAAAGGTGGCGGCACGTCAGATGCACCAAGACCTAAGTAAGCATCTCCCGTCTACTACACGACCAATAATATTCCCGTGTAGCACGATTTATCACTTGATTCATCTCACATTTACTTGAGGGTCTCTGGTTGGACGAGGATAGGACGCAGATGTAGTAACTTAGAAGGCGTAAACAGTAATACAATGGAGTGTTTGGACAAGTGATTACCAGCCATTCCCTGCCAGCGTTCTCAAGACCTTCTCCGAAACATCAAACCATCTCGCCGCTGGTAGACTAGGGTGGAGATGATATCCTGCAGATCTGCCAAAGGAGATATCATTGAGCAAAGTAGAGCGTGGATTGGTTATATACCCCCTCAGCTAAAGTGTAGTTCCTTGGAAATGACAATGGCTGATGACTGATGGCATTGCTGACCAGCGTTGTTACAGCGCCAAAATAATGTGTCAGAGTAACAACCAGACCCTTGTATCGTATTGCTGTTGCAACAATAGATGTGTCAATCATACTCCTGTCATGGTTTATTATTCTCAGTTTGGCTGATAAATATATCCTATTTATCGACCAGCCAATTAAGAAGGATGAACAGCTAGGTGAACTATGAAGTGATTACCTCAACTAGGATTCGATCCCTAGTAACGGCGAATGGTTACTTGTAGCATCCATTAAATCGAGTTGTATTACTTCACTATTCTTACCTTAGTATGAAATGAAATAGGAATTTGTTGGAAGTGGTTGTTAGGACAGTTACTGCTGCTGCTGATAAAATTGTAGACTATTACAGCGTCGCGAACGTAATCTCATGTCTGAGTCACAAGTCCCTAAAAGATGCATTAAGCTTCCCTTGCCCAGAGCCCTTGACAGAATGTCGCTTTGATTACCTCACCAACACGACCAAGATGATGCAACTAAAGCTTGAGTGTAGTTTAACTAGACGATCAAGAGAGCGGTAACTTAAACGTCTAAGGTCTTGTAAGATGGGTCAGCAATGAAATTCAGATTTTTCGATCATTCAAAAACAAGGCCGTTAAAAACACAACATTTAGGATTGATTTTTTACTTTTAGATTCAAAATGGTGTATGTCAGAATAATGAATAATCAGAGACTCGAAATCTTCGTTCCCTTTAATTAGTTTAATTATGTTTAGATAGGAAACAAAGCATTATTAGTAAAGACAGTTACACAGGAGTAGTTCAAAACCATTATATGAACATCCACATCATGCTAAATAACGCTCCTAAGGAAAAGGTGGAGAGGGTTCTGCGTTTGCCATAAAATGTGAAACTTATCCTAAATCTATGGGAAGAGTGTTATATTGTTACGAGAGTCTGAGAGTATTTCTGCTATGTCCAAGAGACGCGTGAACGTTGCCGTACTATTACTATACTGCCCTGAGCAGGTGACGTTAAGGCCACTCCCTACCACTACCTTAGCGGGGACAAACTCTCCCCCCCCCCCAGTAGACACTATACAAAATCAAAATTGTGACGTAGTTGGAATTGCTAAAATGAGATGCTTATCTTCATCTATTGTTTTTTTCTCTATGTGAAAGGCTCCGGTCACAAACAAAAGTTCCCTTCGAGGCCTGGCCTTACTTAAATGAAATATGAAAGTGTTAGATTGATACGGGGGTAATTGATGATAAGTGTAGGCATTAGCTGTTAGCAAGAAGACGAGATGGTAAAGAGTTTCAAAACTTGAGTTACCGGTGCAGGAAAAGAAAGAGACATCACAACAGCTCATCTTCGATTCGGCCACAGAGTAATCATGTAGTCTGTTACAAACGGCTGAGTCATATAAGCAGTCAGTTCTCGAGAGCAGAAACTAAAGCCTCGCAACAAAAACGGACAAGTAAAGTGAACGAAATCTGCAATTCAGAAAAAATATGACAATTTGTAGCACTTAAAGAACACTTTGGACTCTTCCATCTTCCCGAAGCCACACTTCTCAAGACTTTGTTCAGTTTACAGCAGGCCTTGGGCCACAGATGACAAATAAAACTGATTACAGTACGACCTTTTCCTTGTGAAACTTTCTCTTAGCATTCTGTCGATGATTGTTACTATTCTACTTCCTAACTTCGTCCCTTGACCTCCTGTCCTTTGACTTCCACTTCCCACAGCCATCATTCGCTCATCTCCTCTCGCTGATGGAAAGATGAGAGCCTTTGGAATGTGAGGTTCGATATATCGGCTCATACTCTCGAGGGCCAAGGTCGCGACAACAGGGCCCCACTGAGACGAATTTAGTCCTCGTCGCGTCCCAGCATCAACTCGTCCCTGTAACTCGGGGCCCCCGTAAATGCCGACCCGGCTGCTCTACCTCCACTATGATGAAGTCCAAATAAACGTATCTACATATCTTGTACGTGCTTGAAATACCATACTGTAAGAACAATTACTTCAAAAGTTCTTAGTTCTGAGGTGATTAAGATGTAGGGACGATATATTTAGACAAAGTTGGCTCATATCACTCCTGCAGGGCAGGATTATTGAAGGGGCACAAGGGGGAGTTCCATGATCCTCCTTCAGCCCTCTTCCCATGTTGGGGATGATGATCGTAACAACATCGTGCTACAGTCGTTGATGATGATGTGCAGTTGTGTCATATCTTGGGAGACTTCCAGTATGTCTTAAACCGTGTCACTCCCTAAGAACCACGCCCAGCTCACCATCTTCAAGGTGGTTTAGGCCACACCTGAGCAGTGGTTCCCAACCGCTGGTGGTACGTGAGAGACCTCCATATGGCACTCTGTGTTAGTCTTAAATGTCACAAAGTTCCAGTCATGAGCAGAAAGACATATGAATACGTTTTGATGTTACAGAATGTTTTCCTTTGTTATATTCTTTCTTGAATTTGTATTTTTATAAGTTTTGTCGCAAATGTAAGATTTAATCAGTTCCAGGAGAGTACATGGGACTGGCAGATAAGACAATGTAGTCTATGACGAGGTTATATGGTGGAGGACAATAACTATATACTTAACTCCTAATACTAAATAGATGGAGACTGGATAGTCAAGCAGAAGATTCCCTCTCACCCACCAATCTCTTAGGCACACCACCCGGCGGGAAAATACCAATCTAGTATAGAGAAATTGTAGTGATACGAATATCTTAAAGAGAGCATGGTTGGATAACACACTGATATAGTGTCAGACACCGGGATACTCTGGAAAGGAGGTATTTAAAAGTGATTAATCCTTAAAGAAAATGGTTGAAATACGTGCTTTTCACATTGTCAGTCTTGAATAGGCTTATTCTCTGATAAATGTTTTTAAAGTATTCGCTTCGTCATGAGGTAAATGTACTGATGGCCTTTTTTCTTGCCAAGACCTGGTGGTTGTTAATTCCAGTGTTCTGTGTCTCTACTGTTCAAGACACTTACCCACGTTTATATTAGATTTCCTTTCCTTTATTGTAGATCTTACTGTTTTAACACAAATGTTTTAGATACGAGGACCTAAACCAAGTGGTGGTGGTGGTTTAGTGGTGCATGACTTAAAGAAATGGTTGGGAACCAATACACCAAAGGACCGATAGGTGATTATGTGCCTAGATACTGAGGAGGCTGTCAAAGTGAGGGCGGCTCACCTGTACCCAGGAGACACTGTGGGTCCTAGAACTTAAGTGGTGACTAACTTCAGGTAAAACTCTTATGTGTTAGTGGGAAATGCGTAAGAGTGAAGTGTTAGAACTGACACAGAGGTCCATCAGACGGTGAAGGCTCATCACCTGGTATACTGAACAGGAGTTATCTTTTTTAGATGAGTGTTCCTGTCTGCCTGCAATATTTCATTTGTAAAGACGAAGCACAAAACCTTGAAAACTCGGGAACAGATTAGATACTTCGCACAGAGAATTGCGTTCAGGCTTAATCTCTTCCCACTGAGCCGAAATTTTAAAGAAAAGAAAGAGAAATTTGTTGTTTTAAAAATTACATTTTTCTTTAAACACACTTTCAAACCAACTATGTCTGTATGTCGCATAGAAAACACATTGTGGTGTAGGCATGCTTGCCAGCACACTCCACAGCTCTGGTCACCATCGCCGCTAATGGCATTAATCTTCTAATAATCGAATAGCAAAGATCAATCTAACTCCGGACGGAAGTTAGATTGATATACAGAGCGGAAGGGTATGGGACCGCATCACCAGCCGCTGCTGCCTCCCACATGTTGCACGCCGCTCAGAAACACCCACTTGCTGTGTGGGTCTGTCTTTATGCGGTGGTGTGCAGTGTGTGTGTGTGTGTGTGGATATATATATAGACGAATAGTTATATTGTTGAGAGGTATCCAAAAAGAACATGAAAAGGTCAGCACAACAGACGGCTTGTGTACAATGAACCCCAACCTGAAAGAACCAGACAAATTGGTAAAGGTTACAGATAAAACTCTGACCATCACAAATGTCAAAAACTATTTCAAGCTTCGCTCGATGCAGCGGGAGAACCAGTAGCTGAACTTAGACCAAATAACTGGGAAATTTGGTTTGTGGATCACATTAACGAAGTTTTCTTAGCAAAGCATGGGACGGTATAAGCATATCATCGGCAGGGAAAAGATCGTTTCTTACCCAGACCTACTCCCTAAGACGAACGAATTAGTTACAAAATTGGTCCATATTTTTATTTAGAAAATGCCATCAGAGATTTTGTAAATGAAATCGAGATGTGAATTATCTTACCCAGTTTATAAGCAATCATCGTGATTATGTCATACCGTATTCAGAGGATGAACTCGATTAAACCCTTACTTGGAGCAAAGCTACTGACAGCCATGGAGAGGATGGTTTCGTTTATGATATTAGAGTTCTCAAACATGTACCTAGCAATTCGTTTTTAACACGAGTTATATTATGGGTCGGTTACCTTCTCCATGAACTAACGGTATTCATTGCAGCACTAGGGAAACATATTCTAACGTGTGATTTTGTCCTATCTCGGTGATTAGGTGCTTATGCAAAATTCTTAAGAGGATGGAGCTTAACGGACAGACTGCCGCACACAAATAAAAATTACAGATGTCGCCTGTCATTACTGTTTTCACATTAGGCAAAAGATTACGTAACTATCACAACCCCTCAAGCTGTGCATGGGGACAGACGGCGCACACAAGAAGCCTTACTTCTTGAAGTGAAAACTCCATTTAACATTGCTCATAGGCAAGCTGCTTTGTTGAAACTGGCTAAAAAGACATAGAGGTCAAGTTTTGCACTAACCGGCATAGTTATCTCAACAGAGAGTCAGTTGCATTGTTTCAAGGCTACTAAAACTGAAATCGAAGATATAGGAAAGTTGGCTTTCTTTATGGTAGAGCATTGAGTTCTACACTGCTTTACTGTAAGTTAAATCAATCTCAAAGTCCTAGGAATATCTCCAGAATACTGCGGAACGTATCACGAAATATAAACCATTCCCACCTGCACACAGACAACCTGTAATAGCCTTGGCTTTATCCATTTCTTTTGAGAAAGCAAAAGTATTTAGTAATTGGTACTCGTAAAGGTGGACTATCAAAGGTGAAACTTGGTGACATCTGTTGGCTACATCACCTCCTTTGAAATATCGTTGGGTCTCGGGCCCATGTATTGCAGTCGCTGTACAGAACAAAAAACGATGATACACAGATAGACTCCTAAGTCTGAGTTCTGGCGGGGTACAAACCTACTTATGTGGTAGAATTAGGTATTCATCTTTTGTAGGGTTTCTTATAGATTACATTACGCCACACATGTTAGTAAATGGAATGATAGACTTAAAAAAAGAAATAGTATGAAGCCTTAAGAATTATCCCTGGCTGTCTCAAACTTAGTCAAACTTTCATTAGAAACGAAGGCGTATACCTTACGTGGAAGAGAGAATTCCCGAAATCAATTCATGATGGTACTGAAGTATCTGCGTTTTGATCCACGACACTGATGCGTCCGCAGAATTGTTACATCACATCTGCCATGATACAAGTGAATCTAAATGGACCTTAATGACAGCCACTCACGTGACAGTGTTTGGAGTGCACCAATTACACAAGATTAGGAAGCAGCAGCAGCACCTCCTACCGTACTGGCAGATAACACCACGTTGCACTCATCCACCTTAACAAACTAACTTCCCACGATTCTCACCTCCAGCAGAACGTTGTTCTGAACACATACACACACACGCACACACACACACACACACACACACACACACACAGGATCTTCAGACCGAATCCAGTGTAACACACAGTATCTATGTTGACGGCATTTGCCGCTGGGAGGGATCGAAGTGCTGCCTTTGTAACGCAACCTAATGGTAACAGACAGGAGAGCAGTGTTAGAATGGATAAATGGACATCGCTTTATTAACTATATAGTTCGCCATACTCGTCGCTCTTCAGCTTGCAGAAACTACAAACGCAGACAGTTTAATTATGTCTGTCTGTCCTCGCTGCGTTTCCTAAATCCTCTGACAGCACGCTTGTCCTTAAAGCCAGACACAAATATGCGCGCATTTGTGGTTAAAGTAGTTGCACCAGATTGTTGTGAATTCTCCGGGATCATGATAAAGTCCATACCTTTGTCAGACTTTCGCTAGATCAGGAGGCTTTTAATTCGTTATCCAAAATGACATGTACCTGAAGTAATTAGAAGAGTGCAAACAGTCGCTAGCACATCCATCACCATGAAATGGATCAAACAAATATATTTATGAAGAAAGTAACAATATCTGTAGACTGCACCGTCACTGTTGTGTTAAGGCTGACTTGTAAGTAGTGTTGGCGCTTTATCCTGTTTGTAAATGTTACTTACATGAATTGTAAAGTGTGTTGGCAGAGATATGGACACACGCTAGAGCACTATGTCTTATAGCGTGAGAATATTGAACCTTTTTAGAAAGGTCTAAAACAAATCCGAAAAGAGGTGGCACAACGCCTCGACTGTAAATGACAGGGTAAATGAAATGTTGAAGTTTTATCTTTCTTTTTTTTTTAACCTGTAGATGAGTAAGCTTTGTGAAAAGATGATTGTATTCTTGCGTAATGAATCCATTTTGTATCACGTAATGTTGTCATCTGGCCACAGGAATCCTAGAAATACCCCTTTGTGACCTGTGTAAATCCTTTTGTATTACCGCTCACAGTATTAGCCTAGGTAGCACTGTGAATTACCGGCTGAGATCGGTAAAAACTGAAATCGAGGAGGAAGTGTATGTGTTGCGTAAAAAGTTTAAATTTTGAGTGGCAGCCAAGAGGATTATCTAGGAAACTTCAGAAGTGTGAGTGTGTGTGTGTGTGTGTGTGTGTGTGATTACCTCTTTGTAATTATTATTCTTACTTTACGGGAGGGAGTTTCACGCACGTGGGTCCTCAACTCTTTTACACTTTGCTTGCTGTCGTACAACTTTTTAAACCTGTTTATGCTGTCCACTGTCTCTATGAAATGAAAATCCTTTTCTTACACCTTTCCTAACTCTGTACAATAAGATTATTACTTTACTTCTTTTGTAACAAGTTTCTTGTTTAATTTCATGCGATGGGCTGTAGCTGTACCGTCCTTGCATCTATCTTGTTGGTTATGGAAGATTAAAAGAAAACGGACATGGAAATTTATAGCTGAATGTAAAGGGAAAAAAATGTACTTCAATCCCGCGCTAGGATTCTCCCCTGGCGGGCGGCGGCTCAAATATGAAATGAAAAGAATGAGATTGAATTACGTGCTTATAAGAAACTGTAATATTTCCCTACTAATTGAACTGGTTCACCATTGGTAGTTGATATCATTGAAGTGCTTGTGTAGCCGTGATATTTTTAGAGATACGGACAACACTTGGTGGAAGCTTTATTTGTGTTCAGGGTTGAAAAGGCTTTTAGGCGCCCACTTCACTGCATCTCCTTCCATTTAACTTCATGGTTTTATTTTCTGATCGTTAAATCGCCATTTAATGTGAGGCATTGTCCTGAGCTGTACTCTTAAAGTTATGTAGCATTTTAAAAACTATCTATTACATCTATTCGGAGATAGCTTTTGATTTAGAAGATAAGTTTAGACATCAATCTTTCTTTATAAGGTTTAGTTTTGAGTGACAGAATTAGTTTTGTTGTTTGTCTTTGCATTTTATTTTTTTTGTCTGCTTAATGGCAAAATCGGGCATATACAGAGTAAGCACTGTATACTTCGTTATACATTTTACATCCCCATCGTTTGCTGTACTGTATGCAGTTAGGCATTGCTTTCTTATCATAGGTCATTTCTGATCATTACTCAATGGCCATTTTACGTTTCTCACATAGGCTAGCCTAGCTCTCCGACAGTTTCTCAACATCACCTTTAATCCTTCAGCTGTCGTCCTTTGGCTGGGCTTCATTTCCTTGTTTCGTACCGCTGTCAGATTTTCATGTTATTTCAGAGTCCAGCGTCAAGATCATTAGTGAAGATAACAAAAGGTATGGTTCCCGCTTGTCATGCTGAGCCAGTGGGATGCTTGCCCGTTCAATACCATTCTTTATCACCTGTCTTTAGGATAACCCGCTATCCACGAAAAGATTCGATATCCTTTGTCGTGTGATTTGGCTTTACGTAGCAGTCTTTTAAATGGTTCTTTACCGAAAGCATTTTGGAAGTCTAGGTGTATAACATTTGTTATACACCTATAATAATATATTAGAATCCCAGTTATTTTATCTGACAATTCAAACATGATTTGTGTGTGGGAGGCCTCAGTGTCGTCTGTGACGCATGGGGAGGCCTCAGTGTCTTGGTTGACGCATGGGGAGGCCTCAGTGTTGTTTGTGACGCATGGGGAGGCCTCAGTGTCTTGGGTGACGCATGGGGAGGCCACAGTGTCTTGTGTGACGCATGGGGAGGCCTCAGTGTCGTGTGTGACGCATTGGGAGGCCTCAGTGTCGTGTGTGACGCATGGGTCATGTTTAGAGGGACGCCTGTATCATGTAAGAGGCTCTTGCTGCATGGAAGTTCTGAATGTTGAACTGAGGATTTAAATATTTTTACGGAGGAGGAGTGTGTTGTGTAAGAGGCGTCAGTGTTGTGTGCGTGTTGTGTGTGAGGTATGTATGAGTACAAAGATGGATAAACGAGTGTAGCGTGGTGGCAAGCCTCTTTATAATGTGGGTCTCGAGTACAAGGTGTACATTGACTGGTGTGTCTGTGGGAGACGTGGTTTTTACATGGGAGATAAAAGACTGTTATGTATAGGAGATATGTAAGAGATGTGAGTTTGCCTGGGAAGGGGGGATAATTATTTTTGGTCTGTATTAGTGTTGTGTGAAGTATGTAGGTGTTGCGCGGGGTGTGTTGGGTGGAGGGTGCAGGTGTTGTATGGACGGTACAGATATTGTTTGGACGACGTAGATGTTGCGTGGCTTGGGGCGGTGCTGGTATTAGGTCGACGGTGTGGATACTTCATAGGTTGTGTGGGTGTTGCATAGGATGTGTTTGTGTTGCGTAAGGAATGGCTTGGTGATGCGGTCGTGGTGTGTTAGTGTTGCGTAGAATTTATATATTTACGGAGGGTTTGAGGAGTGCAGGTGTTGCGTAAGATGTTTAGGCTCCATGTGCTCAGTGACGCAGTAAAATTACCTCATAGCATAAACAGTTTGTGTTCCATGTCCCGCTCAGTCAGCTGTCTCGACGCAGATGTGACTGTCACTACGTGGAGGGAAACCTGTAAGCTAGGGGAATAAAGCTATTTCCCTGGGATTTAAGCCGAGATTTTAACTGCCTCATTGCTCGGCCTGACTTACACTGTCTTTACACTCACGTGAAAGAAAGGAACATTCGAAGACGTTCGCGTGAGCCTTACATGGTCTCTTTACCTTCTTAAGCTCGTCGGTATGACGCTTAGACACGTCCGCACGACTGCTAGTTACGATGGTTTATCCTTTGACCTGACTCGTATGGGTCAGGTCGGGGGAGTGGCCATCATACCTAAGGGTCGTTACTGTGTCTCATGCCCAAGGAGACTACACATGTGTTCCAGGGTCTTGCCGTCGTACTCGAGAGGGCTGTGTGTTTCCATAACGTGGTAATCCTGTGAACCCTTATCTCCTCCGGCCCCTTCCGAGAAAGGAGCCGGGCAAGTGGCGAGGCGCCGAACCTCCAGTATCCGAGTAACTCGATCTCCTGGGTAATGTGATTGTCAGATGGTGCAGGAGATGAACGCCCCTGGATTCTGCTGCCGGGGGACGAGGGACCCAGCTGATTTTCGCCCCTCTGCTTATCAGCTGAATGTTTTGACAAAAGTGAAAGAAATCCTTTTTCAAAGTAACTTGCTAATTCTAGAAATGTACTGTCCAGTGAGACAGAGAGTTTACAGTGGTGATAAGACGAAACATTATTTATTGTGTTTACGACGAAAGCTTTCCATCTCAGACCAACTAGTGGTCCATGATGTCATCTCCCGTTACATCTCGTGAGCTGAGGGGCCAGAGAGATGTGACGGGGGATATCATGGACAACACGTTGGCCTGAGAAGAAAAACTTTCGTAGCCTCGTAGTGCAATGGATAGCGTACCGGCCTGCCGCGCGGTAGGTAGGACTGGGTTCGAATCCCCCTTGGCCATAAGTAAATCATTATCATCTATTAGAATATCCGGTCCATTTGTCCTTGATCTCGTAAGACACAAGTGTCTGGCCATAGCGGCTGCTATGGCTGGTTGCTTAGTGCGATGCACCGTGCTGGCCTTCCTCTAGTTTGTGAAGCTTTTGTTTGCGTTGCCCTCGCCCGTGGAATCTCTCTCCGTTACATCTTGTTGCCACATTCCCCTCTTGCTCTAATCTCCTCATCTTCCAGCTCGTTAATCCTCCGTGATCCCATTCCTGTGCCTCCTTTCCCCTCCCCCTTCTCTCTCTCTCTCTCTCTCTCTCTCTCTCTCTCGGATAGTAACAGCTGCGCAGTGAACCAGCACAATTTTGGCTGTCACGTGCCACTTCTTTGGTCCAGGTAGCTCACTTCTCTTTCTACCTCGCCTCCATGTAGGCTTCTGGCTTTCAGCTGACAAACAAGCAGTCTGGGCAATTGCTACACAGCTTCTGATAACGCATAAAACTTACACGACTTGGTACCTTCCTGCGGTGAGTGCTACATGCTAGCCCCGCCTTTTAGCAAAATCTTATAGTAAGTACTCGTGATTAAGCAAGCCTCTCTCTCTCTCTCTCTCTCTCTCTCTCTCTCTCGATTCATAATACGCTGCAGTCTTGTGACGCAACCTTCTGTCCGAGTTTGCGCGGTTTTAGTCCATCTTCTCTCGTGTTTCGTCAGACATTCACAAGGTTTACTCCCGCCATTCCTTCCCTCCTTCCTTCGCTAATCATTCCCCCGTCCCGTGGCTTTTTGCTGTGGCTGGGGTAAGCACTCGCTTATTGAAAGGACTTGAAGCAACTGCTGCAGCGGCTTGGCCCAGCACCATCCTCCTGTAGGATTGTCGTAAACACTGCTGTGTCTGGGACCAACTCCAGCCTCCTATAGGGCTGTGGTGACTACTGCTGTGGTTTGGTCCAGCGCCAGCCTCCTGCAGGGCTGTGGTATTAATGCTACTGTTGTGTTTCCTTGGCAACGGATGCCGACGATGACGTCACAGTGCCAGGGTTAGATAGATGATGAGGATTACGATACAGGACCTACACCTGAATTAATTACATCTGATGGCTTATGAAATCCTATAATCATTGTTCTTAATTACATACACATCTGTTCGATGATATGTAAACTGGGTTTCATTATTTTTTCATTGTGATCAAGAAGATCTTAAAGGTGTATTATATAAAGAGAGTCTTCAAGCTTTCTTAATATCCTTATCTTTCCTCGCTATCTTCAACCGTGGATGCTATATCCATTACATCTATAGAACATAGAAAACAACTGATTTTTTTTTTTTGTCAGAATCTCTTTTTGTAATATCCTTATTCAGTATGTGTATTAGTCAGTGTCACATTTATAGCGTAAGCCTCTTGTTACAACCAAACCAGAGAGACTGTCTCCCTAACCCTACATATTATCTTAAAAACCAAGATATACGTACAAGGAGAAGAAGAAGAAAAGTAGGAGAAATTAGGGAGAGTAGAAAAAGACGAAGGCGACGACGAAGGTCAGGATTTCTCCCATTACTGTACTAGTACTTTCTGTACCTGAACGTCACACACACATACACACTCACACACACACTCACACTCTCTCTCTCTCTCTCTCTCTCTCTCTCTCTCTCTCTCTCTCACGAGTGCGGTTTCTAAGGTTCTGGAGAAGATAATTACAAAGCAAATGGATGACTTTCTACAGAATAGAAATTGCCTAAATGAGAAACGGTATGGTTTTAAGGAAAGGATGGAGGTTATGTGTAATAACAAACCTCGTAGATTTTTATGAGAAAGCTATTTTTGGACAAAAGAGAAGGCTGGTTGGGTTGTATGTATTTGTACAGCTGGAAAACATTTGACACTGTCCCTTCTGATAGGCTGATTAAGAATCTGGATCACCAGGCAGAAACAACAGGAAAACTCCAACGATGGATCGATTTTCTTGGTGGAAGGGCTACGTAGGTCGCATGTCAGAGGTGCTTGCTGCAAATGGGTCGAGATGCCCAGCGGAGTGCCACAGGATTCTACTTTGGACCTTCATTCTTCTTAAACTATTTGAATGACTTGCTTGAAGATATGGACTCTTACATAGATATGTTTGCAGATGATGCAACGGTCATGAGGTAAGTTAGGGGCATAGCATCAGCGTACAAAGGGACCTTAACAGTCACCATAGTTGGTCAGATACATGGTTGATGAAATTCGACCCGTGTAAATATAAAGTAATTAGGATGGAACAGAGCTGAAAATGGCCTCAGTATGAATACTATCTAGCAGGAAATAAGCTTCGGGATTACATGTGTAAGGACTTGGGTGTCAGCATTGTCCTTAACCTGTCGCCAGTGCACCGCATTAGGAGAATAGCTAGAGAGACAGACTGTCTCCTGGCACGTGTCAGAATATGGATGAGGGAGTATTGAGCAAGCTGTTCATATCTTAAATGAGGACAAAAGTGGAATTTATTTCTCTAGTTTGGTCAATGCTCCTAATGTACCACAAAGAGTTGATAGAGAAGGTCTAGAGAAGGGTAGCAAGGATGGTACCAGAATCAAGAGATCTGAGTTAATAATACAGTACAAATACACAATTACACACACAAAAAAAAAAGAAAAAAAGAAAAAAAAACAACATCCACTCATGAAGTTATCAAGTTATGTAATAGCTTTTCAGAAACATGAATTTCCAATAACCTGACAAAAGTTCACTAGCTTCCCGAATGGCGATAGTCCGCAAACTAGTCATAAACATCCTACTGGCAGCATGAAATGGCCGCTCCAGGACATGTTTATAAGCAATGTTCCTTACCTTCAACTGAGTTAGGTCGCGATAAATGCCCTAAGAGTAAGCTGATGCAGACGTGTGTGACGCCAGCAGGTGTCCCAGGTCCCACATAACGTTGTTGGGGTGTCTCTGGGAGATGATGTCACACGAGTATTGATCGTCAGCACCACACTAATAGTATGATATTAACCTGGGCAGGGTCGGGGAGTAGGGGCATCAGTGGCAAGATCACTAGTCAAAGGTGGGGACAATGTAGCGATGGCAGAGTCAGGGGTCATTGTGGAGGAGGCAAGGCATCGTGGGTGATGGTATCAGAGGCATATGTGGCAGGAGTCAGAGGTCAAGGTGAGGACAAGATGCCGATGGCAAGGTTAAGGTTGACTGAGACAGAGTTACTGGTAGGACGGTCAGGGATCATGGGCGCAGGTGTCTCCTGGGGATGAGGAAGATGGAAATGTTGGTACAGAGAAAAATATGATGAAACGAAGTATAAAGAAGGATGCAAGAGAGAAAGAAGAAAAAGATAAAGAACTGTATGATTATATTACAAAACAGGATAAAAAAGAGAGTGAAGGCGGAGAAGACAACGGTAAGAAGAACTGTAGGAAGAAGAGTCAGAGGATTGGCGGAGTGCAAGTGTAATAGGGAAGGATGAAGGAAATGAGTAAAGAGGACAAAGGAAGAGGAGGAAGAAGGTGAAGAGCGTTAAGAGTAACTAGAGGGGGTGAAAGAAGAAAAAGAGGAGGGAAAGACAGGAGGCAGAGAAAGAACAAGAGGGGAGAAGTAGAGGAGGAAGAGAGAGAGGAACAAGAGGAGGAAGAGAGAGAGAGAGAGGAGGAGGATGAGGGAGATGATAGAGGGGAAGATGCCACCTTTCACTCAAAAGGCCACCCTCACTTAGCGTACGCAGGGCTTTATTCCTCATCCCTTTCAAGTTCTTGCTCCAGGAACTTCAGTGCTAAGTGCTCTACATTACATCCACTACGTTCTCTGGCTTGCACTTAGCTCAAACCTACTTGTTTTTTTCATTTTGTTTTCTCCTCTCATTGAGATCTTAACGGGTCCATCTCCACAGTCGTGGTCTTACTTTCTGGCGTTATTGCAGAGGTTGTTCATTTCATACATCAAGGTAGAGTGACCTACACCTTACAGTCTCCTCTGCTGTTTATACCTGGACCTTGTTTTATCTTTTTCCTGAAATGTCAGAAACTCGCATGCTTTGCAAATCCTTATTTGAGTGTTTCACCCTATCCAGACTGTATCCAACTAAAGTCCAACTCTGACATTATTCTAGGAAACTTCTTGCCCATTTTAAAACTCTTTTCTTCTTTTGTTACATACTCAGAATTCCCTCAGGTTATTCTGTAATTAATCTACAATTTCATTCCTTTACACGGTCAGCTGAAACTATAGCAGACTCTTCTTTCTCTCGTCAAGCCCCTATACACGTATCCTGTCTGACTCCAAGTTTGGCTGACGTGTAATTTTATCGAAACCAAGCAAAACCTATCATGCTTCCCCCTCTGGGCCTCGTCCTAACGCGCATACTCTCTCTACACGTTCGCTAGTGCTTCCCCCGTACTCCAGAGACCAGGGTATTCCACAGTCCACTTCTTTCAAGTTTGTCATGTATTTTTTTTTTCCAATTTCACTTAATGATTACGATGCAGTTTTGACTTTTCTGAAGATATGTCTTTTTCAGTGATTTTTTTAATAGATATATAAGCCACACAACCAGGCGCCCTTCATAAATCCAAATAATTTCTCACTTTGCAATTGGTGTTTCTCTTGTGTCTTAGAATCACTTCTCCTTCATTCGCCCTTCCAACTATATCTTTTTACGTTCACCTTTTCGACACGTGCGTTCATGCAGAGGTACCGTCGTAGTATCCATCCAGTCCAGAGTTATTGTACTTCCCTCCCTCCCAGACCTTCACATATACTGCATGAAAAACCTGTGCGCCATCTCGCCCCTCCTCTTCCTCAACACCAGTTACATGGTCCACTGCAGACGCCTTAGTTACAATTTCTGTCGCCTCTCTCTCTCTCTCTCTCTCTCTCTCTCTCTCTCTCTCTCTCTCTCTCTCTCTGTATGCTCAATCTTTCCTAAGGTTTGCTCTTCGTACCTGAGTGCCTATCCTAAAAGTTTATAGGAGGGACTTTTGAGGGTAGTATATATA
>JAYMFT010031189.1:0-15988 GCA_038088735.1 Panulirus argus
GAGAGAGAGAGAGAGAGAGAGAGACAGAGAGAGAGAGAGAGAGAGAGAGAGAGCATGGGAGATCAATCATTTGCTATTTGCACATGACACAGCTCTGGTGTCAGACCCCAGAGAGAAAGTACAAAAGGCTGTGAGTGTGTGTGTGTGTGTGAAAGGAAAGGAAGAATTGAAGTAAATGTGAAAATGTAAGGTAACGAGGCGCGGCTGGGGGATAGACAAGGTATATTTAGTGTATGTGTCAACGGGGAGGACCTGAATGAAGTGGTGTGTCAGTTGTAACGAGACTTGGCAGCGTATGATACCATGGGGTCAGAAGTGTGTCACAGGATAGGTAGAAGGGGCTCAGGTTGTCGGTGCGTAACGGAGTGCGTGGAGATCGGTGTCTATCAAGGCAAAGATGGGTATATTTGAAGGTATAGTAATCCTAACAGTGTTGTACAGAAGAGAAAGGAATAAAGTGGGTGGATTGTTCTGAATGAAATGTCCGAGGACAACATGTGTGTTGAGAGAGAGTTGATCATTTAAGAAATGACCGTGTATGAGAAAGGTGCAGCAGTACTACTAAGCTGACAGAAAGAGCTGAAATGAAATGTTTTGACGTGTGGAGAGGATGGGTGAAGAAAGACTGACTAGGAGGATATATGTATCAGAAGTGGAGGGAGGTAGGGATAGGGAAATATCAACAAGGGGATTAAGGAGGCTTTGCAGTTTCGGGGCTTTAACATTCAGGAGGGTGAGAGGCGTGCATGGGATCAATATGGTATAAAAGGGAAGATTGCTGTGCAAATGAGACCGTTATTCCCTTGCTTCTGTCGTCACCTCGCTGAGTTGGGAGAAGTCACTGGGTTTTATATATATATATATATATATATATATATATATATATATATATATATATATATATATATAGTTTAGGGACAGGGTAGAAAGAATACTACGTACGTATCTCAGGCGTGATGTAGTTGCCGACGAAGACCGTTGGGAGCGGGGTAGTTCCATGACATTTAAGAACGAGGAACAGAAGGGGCAAAGCGAGGATTTTTCCTGGAAGGCTGACGTGTTATTTACGGTGCTTCCCGAAGGAGTTCCTGGGATGTTACGGTGGGTTCCCTGCGTCACGTCTAGGGCTGGAGTGCTACCGTCACGTCCAGGGCTAGGGCGCTAACGTCACGTCCAAGGCTGGGGAGCCCCACAATCACGTGCGGGACTGGGGCGCCCCATCGTCACGTCCAGCTCTGAGGTGCCCCACCATCACGTCCAGGGCCGAAGCGTTCCAGTCAAGTCCAGGACTGGGGCGCCACCGTCGCGTCCAAAGATCGAAGCCCCACGGTAAGGTCCATGGCTTGGGCGCCACAGACACTTCCAGGGCTGGGGCGCTGCCGTCATCTTCCTCCTCCTCACCCCATCCCTCACCATCGGCTGTTCCTCCCACTAGCTGCCGCACCTCCTGACGGAGATCTGTGTCACCCAGTGACGGTGGTGCTCCGTACTGGCCGATGAACAACAGTGGTGATGGCTACTGTCCACAATTAATGGTGGTCTGTTCTGTCCAGTAACACTGGTGGTCTTTACCGTCCAATAATAGAGGTGGTCTGTTTTGTCCAATAACAGTGGCGTCCCGGACTGTCTAGCACCGCCAAACACAGCATCGGTGCTCGTGGCATCAGAAGACCAGGCAGCAGGTGTGTGGGGGAAGAGCTAGACTGGGAGCAGCAGCAGGTGTGTGTGTGGGTAGGGGCAGCAGGTGTGTGGGGGCAGCAAAAAGTGGTGTGGGTCTGGCCGGTCAAGATCCAACCATCCGGCTAGGTAGCCAGCCAACCATCCTTCCAGCCAACCAATCAGCCAGCCAGCCAGCCAGTCAGCCAACCAACCAGCCAGCCAGCCAGCCAGCCAGGCAGCCAGCCAGCCAGGCAGGCAGCAGCTGTGGCTCCTCAGCGCCAGGCAGTTCATCGCCACCAGAGTGGAACGTCCGCCCACCTACACCCCCGCGCTCCACCCTCACCACAGTACACCCTCATCCCCACGCTGCTCCCTGACAGCGATACACCCTAATCTTCACACTGTACTTACACTCTACACTCCAGTACGATCCCCCTCGTCCTCAGGCTACACCCAGACCACACACGCCAACGGTACCCCCTTAACCTCAGGCTACACCAACAAGTCCCTCCTTACACCCGACTACACCTTAATCACACAGTGTGCCGTCATCCCAATGGTACACCTTCGACAGACCATGGTCTATCCACACCCCACACTATACTCTCGCACCGTAGTAAACCCACACCACATAGTATCACCCCACTCGAAACACCCCATCATCATCTGGTGCTGCTCCTTTAATCCACGGCATGATCTCACCCCATGTTCCGCCCTCACCCCGACATTCTGTGCTCTCACCCTATAGTCCAACCAGTATATACGCCAGACAACGCTGGCTCTCTCTCTCTCTCTCTCTCTCTCTCTCTCTCTCTCTCTCTCTCACGAATCTCGGTGTCTAAAATTGACCAAAACACCCTAAACACAAAGGCTACATTTCCTTCTGTGCCACAAATTAAGAAAACAGTTTGAAAAGTAAAACTGTACATAATTATTACGAAAACGCAGTTCTTCACACAAGCAGCAACAGTTTAACAGAGAACAACACAACACAACACAATAAACAACACTTATAATACACTAAATTACGTCCTCTTATGGTAGAGTGTATAACTGTTGAAAATGATAGTTTTTTTTCTTTTAACCACTTAACATAAAACAATACTGGAGGTCAGCAGTGCGTGGAGTAGGTGTGATGAGGTCATCATAATGGTAGGAGGTGAGAGGAGCAGTAAAGGAACTGAATAATGGAAAATCTGTGATAGTGATGGAAAGGTGAGCGAGATGAAAGGGAAAGAAAAGAGAGTTGTTGGATGAGTCCAGAAAGTGTCAGTGTCCGGGGGGAAGGAAGTCTTGCTCCTGTTGATCAGATGGAGGCAAGACGTGTCCAAAGAATCGTGGTGATGATAGTGTTTGATCGTCTTCAAAGGATTAAATCAACCTCCTTGTCGGTGAAGAACAACGATGTTATGATGAGTAATGCTCTACGAACAATGAAACTGTTTAATGAGGTTGTCATACTTTGTAGATAATGTAATTATGGCATCATTACGTGATGTATACAGGTGGGAGACCAGTTCATACGCGTCATATTGTTCTGAAGGCAACTCCCCGTATGATGAGGGATGTATTGGGGGAGGGGAATGGTTCCTGTTCTCTTGAGAACTGTATTCTTGACTGAAATGAATTTAAGGTGAGTGTAGGAACTAACGTGAGTGAGTGGGGGCCATTATTTGCTCTCCGGCAGATGTCGAAGGTATACTTCAAAATGGGAAAATTTTACGAAACGATCAGACAAATTAACAAAATGCGTGAGATAAAGTTCGTGGGAAAGCACTGCAGTAAGTCTTGACTCCTTGCTGAGGTAAGAGTCGGTACGAGTGAGTGATTTGTAACAGTAGCGGGGGTGCGTCAGGGTCATGTTTTGTCTCCGTGGCTGTTTTGTGTTTATGTGAGTGACGGCTCACGTGAGACGGGAGTACGATGAGGTGACTGTGGTGTACTGCTGAGTCAATATGCATGAAAAAAATTGAAGGTGTATGACGCCGAGCTGTTAGCTGAGTGGTAGATTAGTACGATAATGTATATAGACGCAAACAATTAGACAGACAATCTAAGGACCTTTAACGAGTTAACCTACTTAAGATATTGTGGATCCTCATTCACATGTGCGTGATTAAGGACAACCAGCCGACTGGAAATACTCACTGTCTTTTCTTGAATGAGTCTTATTTTTTTGGTATTTACAACAGTCGACCATTTACTCCTGTTTTTCATCACTCACTTTAGTGAAATATTTCCCAGTATCGGTGTGAGACCTTCCGTTAATGTTTGGCCGATACCTTCTACTACTGTCATTCCTCTGTACTTCGAACAGAGTCCCATTGTCGACGGTAACTAGATATTTGAGGATCATGAAAACTTTTAAGCCACCACAGAGCCTTCACTTCTGTAGAGAAAACAGTTTAAATTCCCTTCATCTTTCCTCTTGTGGACTACTTCTTCGTCCAGGTATAAATCATGCTGCCCCCCTTTTTCTTCGGACACTCTCAAAAGCCTGTCTTGGTCTACTTTGACAATGTTACGATCAAAATCATACCGCACACTCGAGATGTGGTGTTACTGGCGAGTTCCACGGATCAGGAGGACAGAGGAAAGACTACGGGTATGATTAAAGCATATGTCATGAGAGGAAATCACCAGAAACATGAAAGAATGAAAGTGTTTTGATATGGTACGGTCATTTAGGTCAGTACTGCAGACGACAGGTTGGTGCTGAGGGTGCATGGTGGTACACTTGACGGTACGATGAGGAGAGGCAAGCCACGGTACACATGGATAGATGTGGCGAGTCAAAATTGTTTTATCAACGTCTTGGACACGTCAGTGCGACACCTTAGGTATGAAGGAGTGATCAATGACCTGACTCTTACAGGTCAAAAGGTTAAGTGTTGGGGAATGTGCACAGTGTTGCCCCACATGAGTGCAATGCAAAATTAACTTTCTTAATACAGAGGAATCATCCTGTCATTTAATGCGTCGGTCTCTGTAACCAACGCATGAATACAATTTACATATTTCAATGAGCAAATTCATTTCTTCCCCATTTTCAAACAAAATCGTGAATTCGTGACATATGCAGAGAAACGGCGCTGACCAAGGCTCCGCTGTCGAGATGTGCAGATGAACGAGTTAGCGCAATGTGACGCCATCCTGCGGAGTACACTACACAGACGTGGTGGGCGAGTGAGAAGGTTGGGTGGAGTATGGCGGTGGGGTGACCGCAAGGGGGGTCGTTAGCGCCGGGGGTGAATGGACACACACAGCCGTTCGCTGGCAAGGCCGCCATGACGGAGTCTGAATCCCTAAAGATCTCATGGGATGGCGTGTGAGTCTCATGAAACCTCAAGTAATGGCATATAAATATCATGAAGCCTCATAAAATGGCATATGAGTCTCATGAAGTCTTGTGGAACGGCGTGGGAATCTTAAGGGTGTAACGTGTATCTCATAGAGACTCGTGTAATGACAATGTGAAACATTCGAAGCCTCAAGTAATGGCATCTGAGTCTCATGAAGCCTCATGGAATGATTCGGTGAACAGCAAGCGATGTATGGCTTATGTGGCGTGAAGCAGCAAGGCCACGGTGGTGTCCAAGGTTCTTGAAGCAGTGAAACGGGAAGGTTCATGGCGGCGTCCGAGGTTTCTTAAGCAGTGAAACGGTTGGAGTGGTGTCCGATACAACAGTGTGATGACGCATTGAACCAACAGAGTCGAATCGGTTTATGAAACAGTTGCGATAAAAAAGATTAAGAAACAGTAAGACTTTCGCGTCCCATCAAAATACTATGAACGCTATCGAGCCGGTCAAAGAGATGCTTCGAGACGGGTCTGGGTTTGGAGGGGATCCAAGAGAGCGGGCCAGATGCCTAGGGAAACCGGAGGACGTCTCTGAAGAAACGAAACCGACACGGAAGATTTTTTTGGGGGGGAAGCATGAACTACTTGCATGCAGTGGGCGCCCCGAGGGCTGAGCAATGATCGTCTACTGTATACCGAGCTCAAATATGGCGACCTGGGTCAGGTGTGGCATTCAGGTATTGGTGACCCGGAGGGGCAAGAACTGTGAGAGATGCTGCGCTGTGGGGTTTATGCTGTGTGGTGAGGGGGAAGCTGTGTGGCGAGGTGATGCTGTGTGACGTGAGATTCTGTGAGACGAAGGATGCTGCTGCGTGGGAAGGGACGCTGTGTCATGAGGGATGATGCATGAACAGCTCTCACGATCTAGGGGGACGTGCCTCAAGCCATAACTCATGTCCTCATCTCGGAGATCATAGGATGCCTCCACGATAACACGAAGGGAAAAAGTTCTCACGCTCTTTCAGGCCAAGATTTCCACGTAACGAGACAGCTCGACGCACAACAAGACCCCTTTTTTTTTTTTCCCCACGCAACAAGCAAGGTTCCCACACCACAACGAGAGTTCTACCACTACAGGATTGGTTTCTTCTGCGTTTGCAACGAGCCATCTGTCTCCAGGGATTCGAACGCACCATGAGAGAGTTTCACTCCCACGCTCCGACACGAAGCCTCGCCTTACGAGACGTGGTTCGCGTGTAATGAGACGGGTTATCGTGCTATGGAACAGGTTCCTACGTCTCGAAGGGGGTTCGATCTCGAGGGAGTCAAGGCGGCACCTGAACCAACCCCCAAGCAAGACAGAGATTCCAACCCTGTGACCCCCAAGTTTCCACGCTACCAAACGTGTCCCCAGGCAAACACTGGAAATGCCAGCGCATTTTGCAGTAAAGGGTCTCGTTTTTTACGCCAAATCGCTGGCTTGCTCACCGAACAGACTGAGTTAACGAGACATCAGTCCCGTTCATATACGCCATATTACGGATATTCATGACGCGATACGAGCTTACAGACGAATACCTACTTACCAACGAGTTCCTACAACGAGTATTGCCACCGGGCAGGGCTAGCGCGTAGCGTTCACTGCAAGGAATTCTAGGGATCTAAGAACAACTATTCGTGCGAGTCTCGTGTTCTCGAGTGTTCAGCGCGAGATCGGGAGTATTTTTTTTTTTTTTTTCCGTGGAACAAACGCCAGCAATCCATGTTTTGGGTGAGGCTCAAAAGAAAGAACGCCAAACTGAGCCAGGGAAGGGAACTTAACAGCCACTGAGGTGTTGGTTCACTCTATCACCTCCGCCGCCCCTGCCACTAACCCTCCCGATATCTGGGTGGGCAGTACCGGTTATATTACCTCCCAAGTCGGAGGCTGCCCACCACATACTACCCACCAGAAGAGAGAGAGAGAGAGAGAGAGAGAGAGAGAAAGAGAGAGAGAGAGAGAGTATAAAAAACTAGAGCTCCATGCAACAAGATGATTGATCCTGTCATCCCAAGTCTGCCTCTCTCGTCAGCAGTTGGCTTCACACTCCACCAAACTGGTTCGCCCGGTAACGTCGGGCTCTTGCACGCCGTAAAGCGTCTTATCACAACAAACTCTTACGATAACGGGACAAGTTTCCCCTCGTCATACGATCATGTCCGTGTCACAAAGCTGGTTGCCACGGTATAAGACGTTGTCTTGCCTTTAACTGGGTTGCCACGCCAATAAACAAGGTTGCCATACCTTTAAACAGGTTTCCATGCCATTAAACGGGTTGCTGTACCATTAAACGGGTTGTCATACCATTGAACGTGTTGCCATACCATTAAATGGAGTTGCCATACCTCTGATACACCCCAAACTATGCGACATCATGGCTTCCATCTTTCTCTGCGTGATTCCATCGCAACAGACACGGAATCCATCTTAATTCAGTGGCATTATGTGTTCTCAGACTACAAGATGATAAAATGAATATGCAAACCGTGGAAGATAAATGTAATATCAGTGTTTACAAAGCTCAACAACAGGGAACTCAAATGTAAAAACTGAATTTCAGTTAATATACAACGGGTTAACGGCCTTCCATGCCACAGAACTACTTCCAGCGATATCCTTTTGGACCTGGAAACCACCTGATGGACTCCACCCTTTATGCAACGAGTTCCCACTACGGTTGGCGCGGGATGAGACTGGTTCTAGCGTCTTGAGGCGAACCTCTCCAATTACTGGATGGAATCCCACGCCCATCGTGAGAGTTCCCACGCTACAGGACGGCTTACTGAAGTTATAATAGGCTTCCATACCAAGAGGTTTGGGGGGAGGGGGGCTTCTGATACAGATCACAGTCGGCGCCGTGATTCCAGAATTTCAGCCCACGAACGGGGAACTTATAGTAGGAAGATCAGACCATCGTCTGCAGGACTGTCACAAGTCTTTAAATGCACCTAGTAGTATTAAGAGACGCAATCTGAATTTCGCATCACATTTTCCCTCGGGGTAAGAGAGCAAGGCTAAGCGACCCTGTAAACAGTGCTGGTCAAGCCCCACGCAATGCCTCCGTTGCCGGAAGGACCAAATGTCTGTGGGTGTCACACAATGACGGGATATCAAATGGAATTATAAGCATCCCATCTACAGCTGATGGAAGGGCATTGTGGGCCCGGCCTGGCTGTGAGATTACCCATGGAACTGATAGGCATTGGGTCGTGTACTGTACACTCTTGTCTCGCTCATTCGGAACGTCGCTAATCCGGAAATTCTGTGCAAAAGGTCGTTCCGCTGTCTGGTTTTCTGCAAACAGTCATACGGGCTGATAGCACACGGGGTCATGGGTTTATCATCATACTGACAAACACACATGGTTTATCTGTAGCATGTCTTACTCAGTACATGTACAGCTAAGGTCAGCTGTTCCTCTTGCCATGTCAGCAAATTGTGACGTGTTCCAAAGTGTCCATTCACAGTATTAGAGCAATATTTTCTCATTGAACAGTCCATGTATGTAGAGGGATTCCGATTGGTTCCTACACTAAATGCAGTGTTTCAGTAAATGCCTTGCCAGAACAATAAAACGAAAAAAACTTAGATTGTTTAAAGCAAAAGTATTAACCAGTGGACGATCAGTAAAGGGTGATTAGTAACTTGGTACCTCAAACAGATGCATTAGGGAGCCACAGTGAACGAAATAGTAAGAATCATATCTCAAAGTAATGGCTACCAGCTCTTGAGATTATATGTCCTCGCTCATAGTCACTTTACTACGGCATTTTCACTTCCATATGTCATGGGAGGTAAAAGCCTTATACCAACGCGTATCTTGCTAAAATACCAATTTGACAGAGTCCATTGGGTAACCATGTCAGCACGGGTGTGTGTAATAAGCGTATTTTGTGGGTGTGGTAAACTATCATTAGGGTGTGGGAATATAGTGTGGGGGTTGTTGTGAAGGGTGTTGTATGTGTGTTGGGGTTAGTGTTGACGATGGGGTAATGGTTGTGGTATGGGCGGTGGGTGAGGAGTTATCAGTACCCGGGGTGGCCGCTGCGACTGACTGTATTGCAGTCCATTACGTCAGTGAGGCAGGCAAGTGAGACATGAATGAAAACACCATCACGACTTAGGGAGGAAGGACGGTTGGAAGGCATCAGGAGGGATCGAGAGCGACACGGGAGGAGCATCAGACACCACAAACAGTGGCTATGTCCTTATCTTCGGACGTGGGGCTTCATGCCTAACAGGTGTTGAGGGAAATAAATCAAATAATATAGTTAGTATGGGCGGGTGCAGTTGACAACACGTTCACAAGGTACCTTTAAACGATATGGGCGACTCGGTTTTTGCAAATTATTATCATTTCACAATTTTTCTTACCGTGTATGATGGACCTTTACGTAAATAAAGTTTATTCTTTTTTCTAAAATGTGTTACTTCTTAACGGCCTTCAAGTGATTTGCAAGCGTTTAATCATTTACTCCTCGTGGTGTCTCCGTATGCAGAAAGTGTCCAGATTATGTGTTTGTTTTCATGGCTATTGACAGTGCAGGTCTGACAAGGCAATGAGGTGGTCTGACCTTGGTTTGAAGGCCCAACAACGTCCCTGGATGTTTCATGACTCTGTTTAGCCGCTTCTCTACAATCCCTCCTGTGTCGACGTGGACAAAGACCTGAGATTATAAACTCGCGTGTGGGTGGAGTTTGATGAAGTCGCTTCCAGTTACGAACCAGTTCGTTGTACGACTGAAAAGGTAACTGTCTTCAAGGCGTAATATTCTTTAGTATTCCTTATGTTCATCTAAACAACTTGAGTATGTAAAAAGTCGTTTCAAGCATTCAGGTTCACTTTATAAGGAGCTGAATTCTTCGATCCACAATCTTCATAGCAACACAGTTGTTAATGTAAACAAACGCTGTAAAACAATGTAGCATCACACATCGGAAGTAAAACTGATGTGAATGATGAAAAAAGTAATAGTGACAGCGAAAAATAGAATGAAAGCGAATGTAATAGTAATTTGCGTTTGAGAACGCAGCATGAATGAACACTGCCAATTGATATCTTTTATGTATCACATTCAGAGTTAACCAATACAACTGCACACCGCTGGGAATTACAAGTGTATATCGCAGTTCAAAAGTCTGTCGTAAATTATATTTGATGACACAGTCACAGTTACCTTACAATGAGAGATGCTATGAATTACTTTCGTATTTCATGAATATCATATTTTATTTACAAATGTGATTCACTAATATTAAAGCATTTTGCTCGCACTTATCCCACCAGAATGACAAGCAGTAGATGTCTTGCTATGAATTCTAACTCCATGGACACTAAGTGGGACACACACACACACACACACACTCTCGCACACACACGCTCAGTATTACACACAGACACGCCCTGTGTTGTTTTGTTTAGTTTGCTCTGAGTGCCACAGTGTGAGCTTACATCAATATGTTACTAATGAATCGACCATAATCCAACAGTATATTCAGCTGCTGTCAACCATTCACGTTCTCCTGAACATACAGGTTGACGACAAAGACACACACACATTTGCCAGGTATTTCCGAAATGGTCGAAGGAACTTTGCTTGGTCCCGTAAAACATACGTATCAGGTGCTGACCTTTGCATGTATGCAGTGGCGTCTCTCAAGACGTGTCTTTCTTTACGAAGGCAAAAAATGAATAAGTAAAATGAGCAAACTGTGGGCTTTGTGGCAAAAGTTGACCGGACATGACCCTAGAGTCGACTCTGGTCGTGTGTCCAAGACGACAGCGCTGCCACCTGGTGCGTGCATCTCACACCAGGTCTGCCTGGGTCTGGATCCGTTCGTCAGTCGTGGTTGGGAAAAAAAAAAAGAAAAAATATTCGGCCTGTTCCTTGTACAGTTACTTGAGGGGAAAAAAGTAGCTTGACTCTCTCTCTCTCTCTCTCGCCACCACACTTTTGAGATACATCTCGAGACCGAGTGAAGAATGGATCCGGATGTCTGTGTAAATATGAATAGAAATTATTGGTTTCCCGTGTGGCTCTTCTTGGAATCATGAATTGCTGGGTCGTGCTTTTAGTTTTTGCCGCCGTCAGAGTCTAACTTACTAGGCACCTTATTACTTACGCTGCTGCCGGGTGAGTCGGGTACTGGAAGTACTCACATAGTGGAGGTCGCACTTGCATCGTAAATTTTTTTGAGTGTTTTTTTTTGAAGGAGGCTTGAGTTTAGATACGTTTGTGCTGTTGCATGTATATGTAAATGGACTCCAAAGTGTATTTACTATGAACTGGATCAAGTAAATAATTACGTCTCTTCTTAAAACTATTTTGTATTCGTAGATGTGTATATTAGTAACTTATTTGGAAATGAATTTGGCACTTTATCTTCCACGGTAGGCCAGCTTGAATAGGGAAGAACCAGTGCAAAAAAAATAGCTTACAGCAGATCCATGAGCCGATGTCCCCAAAAACTTTACGAACTTAAGACTGAATGACTAGTGAGGCGGAGGGACGGCTGGTTGCGGGTGAACACATCGCTCGCCTCCGACGAAGGAGCAGCCAAGCAGCGCTCGGACAGTTGGGACGCGCGCCGGGGAACGGAGATTCTAGGAGAGTTGACGGAAGCACCGCTGTGGTGGTGGTGGAGTGGTGGTAGGAAAAAGTGGTGGTGCGAGGAGGGGGAGAGGGGAAGGTAGTATGAAGGGAGACGGCAGGAGGGGAGGACACTGCCTTCAGCTCACATAAAACTGACCTCGGAACTCCTGCTGCTGGCGCTGCGTTCAAGTCCGAGACACGGAACTCTTAAAAGACGGAAACTCCCTTAAAGTGACGGGTGTTGACGGGAGTGCTGCTGAAGGGTGATATCGGAAAGATGCAGTGTAAGTGAGGAAAGAACAGAAGGGTGGGTAATGCGAGGGACGGAAAGTGGTTTGCGGAAAAGGTGGGAAAGTGGGAGGGAATACAGACAGGAGAGGTGGCGGATGGGAGGGGTGGTGAGGGATGGAAAATAAGTTCCAGGTTTCTTTCCAGCCAGTGACTGCTGGAAACGGATCGTCTGTAGCGACGTTCCTCCAGCATCTGCAGCATCTGTTCCGTCTCTTAAGCTGTTTTTCTTTCTTTCGATTCAGTAATGATCTTTCCGCTAATGGGTCCTGTCCACTCCCGTGCTGATGACCTGGCTATGTACTCTTCCATTTTCTTTAAATATCTATCTTTCTCATTTGTGCCTTTCTCTCTCTCTCTTTCTCTCTCTCTCTCTCTCTCTCTCTTTCTTTCTCTCTCTCTCTCTGAAATTCCTCTTGATTTAACATCCTTTCAAGATTCTGTAGTTCAGCCCCTAATCTCTACATATAAGCAGCATTAATGCAACCTCTGATCTTTCTTGGACAGCATATGCAGATCACTGGAATAGCCAGGTGTGTAACTCAGAAAAATTTGAGATATTCTGTTCGAATCCCGAATGTATTGCTGCTCTCAGCTGCTAACGAAGATGTACCGTGATCTGGTTCTGAAGGTGTACCGGGAACTGGTTCTCTCCTTTGACGAGGTGATTCACACATATCTACGGGATTTTCCTCAAATTTTCCCTCCTAAAGCAGTTAAAAGCAACATAACTTGAAAATGGCCTTTTTGAACTCCTCAGTTTGAATTTCTCTCTTTTCTACGCAATCCCTTCTCTCTCTCTCTCTCTCTCTCTTTCACAGGTATTACTTCGACCTTTGCTCACGAGAGTTGGAGAAACCAGCTTGCAGGCCACCTTCCCTGGCTGTGTCACGTCCCCTCCCCCCCTCATCTGGTCATGCAAGCCACTGGACACACTTGCTCACCAACTGGTAAAATTGCTACTCGACTTCGGCGGCCACGTCAAGTTTTGCCAGTACGCGGACGACATCTACGTAAAGCTCAGTGTCAAATATCATCACCTTCATATTGTTGTTTACGTCTGCAGAGACGTAACTGAATCCCACAATGAAGGACAACTATTCGCAAGCGTTCGCCCCGGTGGGGATCCCACTTCCCCTCCGTCTGTGTATCTGTATATTACATAAATCCGAAAGGCTTATCCGTATATGATACCAGCGTACGTTTATCGTCTGTGCGCTGTGAAATACTTTGATAAATTGTGAATCCTTAAAATGACTCTCGATGTAAAATGTCAGTCGTTCTCCTTAGTGGAATATTAGTCAACAGGGACTAAATGTGAACACGCACCAGTAAGCATTTCCTCCAAGCTTTCATCTCGTAACCTCTTCCATAAAACGAAAAATAACATTTGACAGCACAGTGATCATTAGTAATGCGAGAATGAACTACGATGAAAAAAAAAAAGATTTAGCCATGTAATTGATTATATTGCAGCTACTGCTGGGACAGCTGGTGCGAGCAGGTACTTTAGCCTCTGTGAAATCTGGGAAATTCAGAGATAATTCCAGCTTGTGAACCGGAGACAAAGAGTCGTGAATAGGATGACTCGACGAAGGCGTCACTAAATCTAATGTACTGAAAAGTCTGTTTACCTTACCCTTGAAATCTCAGAATCACGCGGAAAAAATACTTCCTGACAATTCTACAAATTTACTTGTATCTCGAAGAATAGTAGACTTTTCATTAATGTAATTTCGGTTTGATAGAACCATTCCAGGTGACTCACGACTCTGAGTGATTATAAGATGATTATCAGATTATCATCATTGTAAGAAATTATTTTGACGCTGGAAATTTCTCTTTACCAAAGTTACATTAAGGCTGAAATGAATTGTACTTTCTTACTTTCTGTTCCAGGGGTCCAGTATATCCTTATGAGGTCTCCTGCAGCACTCAGGAAGCTGGCCACACCCACTAGTGGGGACCACAGGTCATAAAGTTGTGTGTGTGTGTGTGTGTGTGTGTGTGTGTGTGTGTGTGTGTCACAGAAACAGGGGAGTGGGCAAAGACAATCCACCAGGAAGTCAAGCTACAGTTAACTTCCGTGAAGCTGGAATCAGCTCAGAAAGGCCGGAAGGTCGAGCGAGAGACGGCAAGTTCAGTGAGGGTGTCAAGCACAGACGATACCCACAGACTGGCTGTGTATACAGACTTGACTCGAGAGGACAGGCGCCATACATAACGACAAGACCTGAGGTAAGCAAGATATTTCAAAAAGTATTTGAATCTTCCGAAGGAGATTCAGTCTTCTAAAAAAAGATTCAATTAGACGCAAACGATTCTTTTATCTTCCAGCACTAAGCAGTGAGTAACCTCAAAGATAAGTATAAGACTCTTGCATCGTTAGACTAAAGCACGAGACACGAGTTATCTATTGTTTGCTATTAACACTGGAAACTATAAGATAAAAGTCTGACAACAGAAAATGTAGCTATCAGTGAACAAGAAGGCCATAGCCTAGTCCTTAATTAGCCTATTCATAATCCAGCCATGAACAGCGCATTACCTGCCCGGCCATATAAGGAGGTGCAGGTCGATGGAGCCGCAGACACAAGATCGTCTTGAAGGATACTAGAGGAATTCCACGTCATGGAAACGTAATACCTCCAGTTAGAACCGCTGGAAGATATACTGCTATCAGTGATACACACGTCCTCCAGCCATAGCTAGTTTACATGCTTCCAGGATTCCAGATCCTCTGCCAGAGAGTGACTAACCCCCGATGGGCACAAGACCCGGTTCGGACTGGTGCGACATCCAGACACCAGCACGGACGGAAAATGAACCCCCCAAAAAAAAAAGAAAAAAGAGAAAAAAAAAGTGAATGAAAAAGCCGTTCGGTTCCAGATAGCAAGAGCGGGAGCGGAGTGCTATCTGGCCATGCCCGAGCCGTGATCCCGTGCCTGGGCGGGCGGGAGAAACCGGGTGAAACTGGGACGGGCGGCGCTCAGTGACCTGGCTCGCTGGGCCAGCAGCGCCGTGCCGCGCCCCCGAGGGGCGCCTCTCACACACCCAACGCACTGCGTCGCCTATGGGTCGCTCTCTCTCCACTCCACTCCACTCCACTCCACTCCACTCCACTCTCTCTCTCTCTGTGGCCATCATGAGTCTTAGTCCATCTGTCGCCTCCTCATCCCTGCCCACCACACGCACATGTCACTCTCCTCAACCACACTTCCGCGTGGCCCCTCCCACCACCACACTCCCACTACCCTCTGCCCCCTCCCTCTCTCTCTCTCCACACACACACACACACACACACACACACACACACAAATTGCCCAGGTTTTTTAGCGTGTCGTAGAAAGCGATCAAGAGAGCCGGGAGCACGCGGGGTAAGGAGTCCTTCCCTCCTGTATTACTTCCTTGGAAGAGGGATTGCGGAAGCAGGCAAGGGAGGATTTTTCCTCAAGGCCTCTCTCACTGGCCCAGGATACAGCAAACACGTGTGAAATAAAGAAACTGATGTGAGAGTGAGAGATTCTCTCTCTCTCTCTCTCTCTCTCTCTCTCTCTCTAATAGACAATCAGTAATCAAGTAACGTTCATCGCAATCCCTTAACTACCCGGTAATGGTCAGTGGCTCGTTACGTTAATGGGTCACTAACGGACTGTTCTTGGCAAAGAAAAAGAAAGAAAAGGAGAGACGTGCATTCCGCTGGTCAGACCCCTGGCAGGAGCGGGTCTTCAGCGGCAGCAGAGAGGAACGGGGGAGTGGCAGCGTGCAAGGCGTGAGCGGACGGCAGGACCCTGGGCTACCCAGACCTGAGGAGGCCAGCTGACCCAGCCTGGGGAACTTCCCCTGAGGAGACCAGCTGATCCAACCTGAGGAACTTCCCCTGAGAAGGTAATTGGTTCATCAGGTACAGCAAGTGGAGGAAAAAATATACCTCATCAACATACTATGTATGACACAGACTCTTAAATATGAGTTAGATGAGGTGGTAAAGCAGGTGTGGTAAGGATATACCTCACTTAATATATGATAAGCAAAAGAATATATATATATATATATATATATATATATATATATATATATATATATATATATATATATATATATATA